>CM073921.1:39085680-39133180 GCA_037179545.1 Sesamia inferens
ATGGCGAGGGGGGGTGGTTGCGGGCCGGTTCCTGCATCTACCGCAGAGAGCACCGCCGCCTGCACGGGCTGGTGATGTGCCAAGGCTGATGAGGACGTGGATGGTTGTGTGGTTATTGTGGTGGTGGGGATGGGAGTTATTACACCCCTTGTGTCAGTTAAACCCGCTGTTGATGTCTGCGGTTGATGGTTGTTAATTATGCTTGCACCCGTGTGGTGTCGTGTTTGACGGGCTGATGGTGGCGGTCGGACTCGACAGCGTGCTGAGGCCTCAGATTTGTTTGGCCCCGCTGCGACTTTGGCAACCCTGCTCGCGAATGTCAAGAACGGAGTCCTCGTTGCAGGTTTCTCCAAAAACTTGTGGAGTGAGGACTGGGTTAGCTGGAGTTCGGTTCTTTCCTCCAGCTCCATTCTTTCGAGGCAGAACCTCGGACACTCGAGAAGCAGGTGCCAGACGGTTTCGTCGCTCGTCTGGTCGCAGATGCACGATGGACTGTCTTTTAGATGGAAACGGTGGAGGTATGCCGCGAATGCTCCATGTCCTGTAAGGATTTGAGTATGGGTCGGCTCCAGGACTGTGCCTCGAAGGGCCCTTTTCGCCGCTAGGACGTCAGGGAAGAACACCTTCGTAACCGAACCCGTACTAGAGGACTGGTATCGCTCCTGCCACCGTTTGACAGTCCCCTCCCGTATCTTCCGCTTGATGTACGATACGGGGACTCTGTCGTAGTCTACTGTCTCCTTTGTGAGAGCCGCCTCCTTGGCTAGCTCATCTGCTCTCTCATTCCCGGCTATTCCCACGTGGGCCCTCAGCCAGAAGAGTCTCACCTCTCTGCCTTCCTCTCTGATCTCACGCATGTCGTCCTTGATGTTGAGTGCCAGGTGGTGAGTGACAGACGGCCTCCTCAGCAGGTCCAGTGACGACCTAGAGTCGCTGAGGATGCTTACGCTGACCGCCTGTGATTCTTTCACCAACCTGACAGCTCTGAACAGAGCGTATAGTTCAGACTGGAAGACAGAGTTGTGGGGCCCAAGGCCAAAAGCACACGACATAGACTCCTTACCTCCTTCCCACCATGTTAGGGCCGCCCCGACCTTCCCTTCGATTTTACTACCGTCGGTGTAGATCTGGGGGCCTGTCAACCGGTGGGTCTCTAGGGTTTCGGGAGTCCAGTCCTCGATGCGTGCGTACTCAGTTGGAATGAGTCGCGCTGGGTGGGGCAGGGACAGGTAATGTAAATTCCCCTCCAGCTCGCATCCGGGTGGGATGTGGTCACGGGAATGGCCCTTTTTGATTTGAAATAGGGCCGCTGCCTCCTTTACGCGAAGGTCCAGGGGCAACTGACCAGTCAGCACTAGGGCCGATGTCAGAGACACCGTGCGGTACGCCTTGCAGATCTTCTGCACGAACCCCCTCTGCAGCGAGTCAAACTGATTCCTAGTCATCAGTTTGTCCGCCGCCGGGGCCCATGCACTCGCCGCGTACAGCACGATGGGCTCTATCACCGACACGTAAATCGTCCTGATGATCTCACCATTCAGGCCCCACGTCACCTTCGCCGCGCACGCCAGCTGCTTGTAGATATCGGCAGCCTTCCTGCATATTGCCGACACGTGCGCATTGAAAGTGAGCTTGGCGTCAATGGTGAGACCCAGCAGTTTGACCTGTTGGACTAGGTCTAGCCTCACTCCCGACATGTACAGGACCGGGTCGTCATACTTCAGCTTCCTCGTTATCACCATCGCATTTGTCTTATGCGCGGCGAAACGCAGCTTATTTTTGACGCCCCAGGTCGACACCGCGTCGAGAGCGTTGTTGGCCGTCTGCTGTAGGGGACCGGTGGAGTGGTCTGAAAAAATCAGGACGACATCATCAGCGAATGCCTGGCAGTATACCCCCATGTTCGCCATTTCATGCAAGAGCGAGTCGAGGATCAGGTTCCAGAACGTCGGACCGGCTATCGAGCCCTGGACGCATCCTTTGCTGGTTCCCTTTTCCCTGACCGCTCTGGCGTAGTTTACCTTCACGCTCCGGTGTTCGAGGTAAGAGGCAACGAGTTTATACAAGTTCTTAGGACAGTTTTTGGCCACCATCTGGCTTTTCATTGCCGGCCACCACGCGTTATCGAAGGCCCCCTCTATGTCCAATGATACCAGAAGCACGATCTTTTTAGCTCTGATCTCAGCACGAAGGTGCTGCATTAGGTCATAGAGGGCGTCCTCGGTTCCGCGCTGCGGCATGAACCCGTACTGTGATTTGTGTAGTGTTTGGTGGAAGTGCCACTGGAGTCTGCCTACCAGGAGTTTCTCCACTATCTTACCCAGGACCGAGAGGAGACCTATCGGGCGGTAGGATTTTGGGCTGGTGTAGTCCTCCTTGCCCGGCTTGCGGAGAATGCACACGTGGGCGACCTTCCACTGCCGAGGAAAGTGCGACAGCGTTAGGCATTTATTTGCCATCGCCAAAAACACTTCCCTGTCGCAGTTTATTGCCGCCGTGCAGATGTCCGCCGTTAACCCATCCGGACCGGGAGCTTTTTTCGGATTTTGGTCCTGAAGGACCTTGTCCAGCTCCGTGGTCGTGAAAGGTGGGTCGTCGGCGGACAGACCCTGCGGTTGTGCGTCCTCCGCCAGCTGTCTCAGCGCCTTGTGGTATGGTTGTTCGGCATCCGTCGAGTCATCAGGGTAGAAAGTTTCGGCGAGAAGATCCGCAGACTGTTCAGGGCTGAGTGTCTGCCCTGCGGTGTTTCTCAGGAGGATGGTCTCCTGTCTCCTCGCCGTCTTCCTTAGTACCCTGTAGATGCCGTCCCACATGCTCTCCCGGTCCTGTTTCGTGCAGAACTCCCTCCAGCTCTCCGTGGCTGCCTCAGTTGCGGCTGTGTTGTACAGCTCTTTGGCAGCGACGTACTCCTGCACTGTGAACTGCCTCCGGCAGGGTGCCGCGTTCCGGATTCTCCTCTTTTTTCTAACCGCCTCCTTTTTGAGACGATCTAAAGAAGAGTTCCACCAGGGGGGTTTTGAGCTGTTCTTCCGGGATCCCATTTTCGGGATCGCCTCCTCACACGAGCGGTGGATGACCTCTGTATAGGTGTTAATTAATTCATCCAGATCTTCCGGACTCCCTATATCCGAGACCTTGGCCAGGTTAATTTCTTCCCCAGCCAGGTTCGACTTAAGTGTCGAGCAGAAGTCGGACCATTTTGCCTTCTTGGTGTTATAGATGCGCGTCGAGACTGGCTTTAGAGGTTCCAAGGCCTTCTCTAAGCGCACCGAGAAGGTGATCGCGTTGTGGTCCGAAGAGGTCACGCCTCTTTCTACTCTCCACCCGTCTATTTTCCCCAGGAGCGACAGACTGCATGCAGTTACATCTACTATGCTCGTGCACCATCTGTCACCCCTGTAGGTCTCGAACGTCGGTGTTTGGCCGGAGTTAAGGATCTGGAGATCCCGCTCATTGAGGTACGAACAGTACTCCGCCCCTCGGTGGTTCTCGGAAACGCTGCCCCACCAGTGGCTCCAGGAGTTGACGTCGCCTCCCACCAGGATGTTTTGTGTGTCTAGTTTTTGTGTAATTGTGGTGAGTGTAGTGAGGTACGGGTGCAAGTCTTGGTCTCCCTCGAAGTACACCGACAGAATGCCGATCTTTAGCTGGCCCGTCTTTATGACGACGGCGGCTATGTTCTCGGTGACAAGCTGGGGGTCGTGAATGACCTCCAGGTCGTCACCAAAGACCACCACCGCCGCTTTTACCGGTTTTAGGCGGCCCAGGCTGCACTGGATGATCTGTGCGCCTGGTATCTGTTTCATCACGCCGGTCCCCCCCACATAGGGTTCCTGGACCAGTGCGACAGAAATACGTTTTTCCTGGGCCGCCACCCAGAGCTCGGTTGTGGCCAGCTTTGACCGCTGGAGATTGACTTGGATGGTGTTCAATCTCCCTGTCGGTTGCGTGCCTCGAGAGGGACTTGCAGGTTGGTGTGTTCTAGGGCTGCCCTTAGCAGTATGCAACCCGCGATCTGGCTATGCCATCCCATTTGAGGCGCTCAGGACAGTCGCCACTAAAGGCCGTGTGGTCCTGATCACCTTCTGGTCTTTTGGCCACCCTGCAGTTGATGCATCTGGGGGCTCTCCCCTCCGCCCTGTTGCGGCAGTCCCCTCCGTGATGGGCACCAGCGCAAAAGAAGCAAGCTTCTTTTGCTGCCCCGCATATGGTCTTATTATGTCCATACCCTAGGCATTTGGTGCACTGCACGAGAGGGGACTGGTCTTCGATGGCGCAGCGCTTTATCCCCACGTGCACCTTTTGGGCACTCGTGAGGGCGCGCCACATCCTTGGAGAGAGCTCCAGTACGGGGTGGCACTCGTGGGGGTTTCTGGCACGCTTGCGGTACCGCACCCGGGCCGTCTGTTCAGCCTCGGCGACGTCGTGCAGAAGGTTTTTGTTTTGTGCTATCAGGAGATCCGCAATCTCCCCGTCGCCGTAACTGGACAGCACACCCTTTACACACACCAGCGGGTTGTTAGGCTTGGTTTCGTGGACCTTTAGTCCACCGTTTTTCTTAATCTGGTCTTTGACCAGACCAAGATCCGCCTTGCTGGCGCACCTCAGGACGACCTTTTGGTTTCGGGCCTTCCTTACCGCGTCCACCTTGGCTCCGGTGGTCTTCAGGTCCAATGCGACCCGGATCCTCTCGATCACGTTCTCCCCGGTATGCTGGGGGTCAGTGGACGAGACGATCAGGGCGTGGTTGGGGTGTGTAGGTGGCTTATGCTTGGGGGTACTGGCCACCTGGGCAAAGGTTTTAGGGCCCAGTGTAGTTGGCGGATGCTTGTCCGCTTTGCCCAGGTCGGCCACTCCCTTCCCTATCTCCTGCAACTGTTGCCGGACCTCCACCACCGCGAGTTCCGCCTCTAGGTTCGGCGCCACTATCGGGGCGGGGGGCTCCTTGTCCCTCAGTGTGCGGAGGTCCTCTGTGACTGCCCTAAGCTTTTGAAGGATTTCCGCGTGCTGGCACGGTTCCGGCGGAGGGAGGGGGGGAAGGGGCGCCGGCCTGCTCAGCAGCTCTTCGAGCTGAGCTTTTATCGGCCGGATTCCCTCCTCAAAGTGAGTGTTAGTGAGGGGGTCTCCGTCCGACTCCGACGCCCGACTAAGGTTCGGGTCTGGCTGGGGTGGTGCTGGTTGCGACTTGAGGCTATCAATCGTCCTGCGGAGATTGTCCAGCTGGTTCGTAATGCTGGACATTTGAGACCCAAGGTGGGTCAGAGCAGCACTCGACGGGTCCCTTTGGGGATCCGCCGGTGCCTCCGCCCACGCTTTCCTCGTCTTTTGTTGCTCCGCAGTGAGCCTCGTCTCAATCGCCTTCAGCTCCCCTTTGACCTCCGAAAGGCCCTTCAACGCTTCGAGGGTCTCGTGGCCAAGCCATTCCCTTATATCCTTCGTCCCTTTCTTGGCCTCTAGGGTGTCGGTCCTCATTAGAGAGAGCTCGGTTTTGAGGGTCATAAGATCCCTATTGTGAGCCCTCTCGACACGCACAAGTTCCTGTGCATGTCGAGAGCGCTCCTTCTCAAGGTTATACTTATGCCTCGCCCTGGAGTCTGCAAGAGACTGGACTGTCTCGTACAGTCCCTGCAGACAATCCAGGGCAGTCACCTTGCATTCCCTCTTCATATTCCCGGCAGCCTCTAGGGCTGTCTTCCCCGTTTGGAGAAGGTTGTTTGCCTCCCTTGTGGCTAGATCCATTTCTACCCCAGTCCCCCGCCTCGGGGTACGGTATAGTATGCTCCGACGCTCCGGTCTAGGCCCGCAGGCCGCCGACGAGGCATCAGAGCTCTCCTCGTCCGTGATAATCTGGCGGGGGGGGGGAGATGCCGCACTGCTCCCACTTCATTTCCAGTTCAGCGACCCTGCCGGTGCGCTCCCCGACCTCAGGGGTCCCCGGCTCCGCCGTGACAAACTCGGAGACGTGCGTCTCCGCGTCGGACACGTCTGACTTGGGGAGCTCCGGCCATGACGCCGCTTTTGATGCTGGGGATGTGCTCCGCGGCGGCGCTGTCGGACGCGCGCCCTTCAGGGAAGCCGTGGCGGCCGACTTCAGGGCCCTCCTTCGGAGGCTGGTTGAGGGCCCCGCGGCTGTTTTTTTGGCTACTGTTGCGTTTTGTGATGACATGTTGTTGTGCTCTTTGTGATGGTAGGTAATAAGGTATTAGGTACGTGGGTATATTCTAGTTCTTATAATTATGTGTTAGTATATGGCTTAGACTAGGTTAGTTTGTGGGGGAAGGGTGTCGTTCCCGGAGGCCGGGACTGACCAGTCCCGCTGACGGCACACGCTTGATGGTTTGGCGCTCGTGTCAGCTGCCGCGCGGCTCTCCGGCGGCTTTAAGCAGGGACTATTGAGCGAGTATGACAGTCCCGGCCACCGGGAACACACCTGATTTCCTTTTTTTGTAGTACAGTTTAATGGGTAATATAAAAATAAATTAATATTGCTAATGGATGTGTAAATTAGTGATCCACACAACAATATGATTGTTGTGGTGTCACTAACACACACCAATTAGAGTTAGAGATTAGTTTTTTTTTTTTTTTTTTTTTTTTTTTTTTTTTTTTTTTTTTTTTTTTTTTTTTTTTTTTTTTTTTTTTAGTTAGTTATGTGGACTCACAGATGGTCTTGATGGTAGTGACGATGTGTGACGGCTGATGTTGTGCCGATGAGTAGAGTAGTCCTCTGGTGATGTGTTGTGATGGTTGAGTGTCCCGGCCTGGGAGGGCACGATGTTGTTGGCCCTTGGCGGTGGATGTTGGTGACACCAGTTGAGGGAGTTCCCGGTGGTGTTGTTCCGGTAGTTGTGTTGGTGAGGGGGTGACAAAGTCCTGGGGGGGAAGAGAGGAGAAAAAGGGAAAGAAGACTGAAGAAGGGAGTGGTGTGGTGAGGGGGAGGGATTGGGAGGTTGGGTGGGTGTTTTTGGGAACGAGGGGGATTTTTGGGGAAAGTGTAGGGGCCAAGTTATAGAGCTCGTCGAGCCCTACAAAATGAGCCCAAACACGGGGGGTCTAACCCACTCAGGGGCGAAGTTATGCCCCGAGGGGGTGAGGTAAGGGAAGGGGGGGGGAAGTTTCGTGGGGAGGTTTGGGGGGGGGGGGGGGGTTGCTGGGGGGGGGGGGGGTTGGAAAAAGTGTAGGGGCCAAGTTATAGAGCTCGTCGAGCCCTACAAAATGAGCCCAAACACGGGGGGTCTAACCCACTCAGGGGCGAAGTTATGCCCAGAGGGGGTGAGGTAAGGGAGGGGCGGGGGGGGGGAAGTTTCGTGGGGAGGTTTGGGGGGGTGGGGTTTGTTGGGGGGGGGGGGGTTGGGAAAAGTGTAGGGGCCAAGTTATAGAGCTCGGCGAGCCCTACAAATTGAGCCCAAACACGGGGGGTCTAACTCCCTCGGGGGCAAAGTTATGCCTCGAGGGGGTGAGGTATGGAGAGGGGGGGGGGGGGGGGGGTTTCCGTGTGGACGACTAGGGGGGGGGGGGGGAGTGTCAAGGGGGGGGTTGGTAGAGGGGGAGGGGGTGGGTTTAGGTGGAGGGGATATCCCGAGGGTTGTGGCTTGGTCTCGAAGAGACCAGGAGATAGAGCCCAATCTCGGGTGGACTAGGGTGGGGGGTTGAGGAGTTCCCTCAGGACTCACCGCAGCGCTGAAGATGGATGGTGCTCGAGGGTGTGGTGCTGTCCCCAAGTGGCTCGGCGTACTCCTCGGCCGGCTCCGGAGTCTCCACGTCGGGCTGGGATGACGGCAGAAAACACGTGGTCTTGTTTGGGGGTTATGTGCACGCGGTCTCTGAGGTTAGGACCACGTGCTTTTGATGTAACTTTGAACCCCTATAACTCTGGTGTTTGGAGACCGATTTTCTTGGTGTTTACGCCGCCGGATCCGCCGTGGTGTGTTCTCGCCGGGTAATTGGAGGAGACGATGTAAGTTTCACAGGAGAGATGTAAGAGTCCCGCAAAGTTGGAGTTGAATAACTCAGGAACCACTTGAGATGGAGACTTGCCCACACTTGTACAGGTGAAATGAAAGATCCCCAACCTGGTGTAACACTTTCCGCCTTATAACTCGACGCGGTGTATTTTTTGTGAATTTTTTCCGCGGAGTAGATGTTGTATTGACGGTGTCTGACCGGTTACTGGTTAGGTTAGGTTAGGTTAGGTTAGGTTAGGTTAGGTTAGGTTAGGTTTCCGTGCGCAGTTTCTGGACCTGCCATCGGACGCGTCCCCAGGTGGCGGATAGGGGAACGGCCCCCAGATATGGGGGTTACCGGTTTACCGGCGCGGACCAAAACCAGAAGTGGGGACCGCTTCGGCGGTCACGCGCGGCGGGTCGGCCACCACTCCAGGTGGCTGACGTGACCCGAACTCCGGGTCACCGTCGGGCAACCCGGTCTCCTCACTGAGAGGAGCTGGGGGCCCCGTTTGCTTCCGGGCAAACGAGTGGGGCTAAGAGGAAGGACACCTCCCTAAAAAACCCGTGGCTGCTGCGTCTTCTCGCACACGGAGACGTGACCAGCCGGGCCCCTCCCTATGGAGGGCCCACTGTGGGCCTGCCTTCGGGCAGGAATCGCCGGCGGGGTTTTGGACGGCAGGCTTGCTACATCCCATGACCCCGCCACTAAGGCGATGTCGGTGTGCCGCTGTTGGGTTTAGTGGGTATTCCTGGCTACAGAGCTGGGCGAGTCCCACACACGCCCTTCGGGGTATGGTGCGTAAATGCATTCCCACAGCGTCAAAAAAAAAAAAAAAAAAAAAAAAAAAAAAGGTTAGGTTAGGTTAGGTTAGGTTAGGTTAGGTTAGGTTAGGTTAGGTTAGGTTAGGTTAGGTTAGGTTAGGTTAGGTTAGGTTAGGTTAGGTTTTTTTTTTTTTTTTAAATAGCCGTCTCTGTCCTTCTTGCATGGCAAGAATCCTTGTCTATCTATTTTTGTTTTATTCCAGCTCACTCTTTTTTCCGCTATTTCTTTTGCGGTTTTGGCTGTCGTGGGTCACTTTTTTCCACTGTGTCTTATCTTTTCTTTTATTGTCATCTTTCTTTTTGACTCTTATATATCTTTTGTATCTTTTTTTTTTTTTTTTTTTTTTTTTAAATTGTCTCTTATGCTACTCTTATTTCTATTACAATTATCTTATTCCTAAATTTTACGTTTCTAAACGATTCTTGCCGACGGCACAGTGCTTGGCTGTGCTGCCCTCGTCCGGTTTCTCTCTATACTTATTTTTGCGACTTTGAGGCAAAACCGCTCCAGGTACGGCCTGGAGTGCTTGTCAGCCATTAGGTCGGCTATGGTTGTTTCATTTATTACTCTGCCTGTACTTATTTCCAGGTCGTACCTGTCGCGGTTGTGCCTCGGACATTCAAATAGCAGGTGCTGAACTGTTTCCGTGGCCTGTGTGTCACACACACAGGCTGGACTCTCCTTCAATTTGAAGCGATGCAGGTACGCGGCGAAGCCGCCGTGACCCGTCAGGATCTGCGCCCAGATAGACGTCCTGTCGAGGCACTTCAGGACCTTGCGCGCGCGCACCACGTCGGGGAAGAACATTCGCGTGACCCCAGCCGTGGCCCCGCCGGTGTACCTCCCGTTCCAGACAGCTACTGTGCCCTCCCTCAAACGTCGCTTGACGTATGAGACTGGACACCTGTCATACGCTGGGGCGACCCTGGACTGGGCCGCCGCCTGCCTAGCCAGTTCGTCGGCGCGCTCATTGCCGGGGATCCCGACATGAGCTTTCACCCAAAAGAACCGGAGGACTTTACCACTCCCCTCTTGCTCCCTGATATTCTTACGAATATGGGTAGCAAGGGGATGGTGCGTTTCCGGGTTTCGGATCAAGTCGAGCGAGGATCGAGAGTCGCTGAGCACCGCCGCGCAGTCGAAGCCTCTCAGGACAACCAGGTCCGTAGCCCTGGCTATCGCGAGCAGCTCCGCCTGAAAGACGGTACACATCGGCTCCAACCTCATTCGCTTGGTCCGAATCTCGGACCCATCCCGCCAGTATGAATATGCCGCCCCGACCCCCTCATCCGATTTACTACCGTCTGTGTAAATCAGATGAGCGGGGAGCTGTAGCTGAGCCACAGTTTCGGGGAGCATATTCTCCAGACACTGATAATCAACATCTGGCTCACTGGCGGGGTGAGGGGCCTCCGTAAAGGCCCTACGCTCCTCCAGTTCGCGGGATTCCAGCTCAGCAATCGGACGTCCCCGTTTGCACTCAAACAGCCGGGCGACCTCCAACACTCGAAGATCGAGCGGGAGGAGACCCGACAGCGTGAGTGCTGCATTGAGCGACACCGTACGATGTGACTTGGCGATCTTCTGTGCAAAGCCCCTTTGGACGGTAGCAAAGGTTCTTTGTACAGAGATCTTCTCGGCGGCTTTCGCCCAGGAGCTCGCGCCGTACAGGATGGTGGGTTCGACCACCGCGGTGTATATCGTCCTGATGATCTCCGGACACAAGCCCCAATCCACCCGAGCCATCGCCGACAGTTTCCTATACAGGTTAGTTGCCTTGCAACAAGCATATGAAATATGCTTGTTGAAGGTCAACTTACTGTCGACGATGACTCCGAGGATCTTGAGCTCGGTCACCATCGAGATGTCAACGCCACCCATCTGCACGACCGGAGTGTCATATTTAAGCTTCCGCGTGACGACCATCGCCAGAGTCTTCTCGGCGGAGAAGCGTAGCTTATTCATGACACCCCACTCGTGCACACAGGCTAAAGCGGCATTGGCATCCCGCTGGATCCCGAGCGCCGTGTGCCCAGAGAACACCAGCACGATATCATCCGCGAACGCCTGCACGTACGCGCCCAGCGAATCCAGGTTGTCCAGTAGAGGGTCCAGCAGCATGTTCCAGAAGAGGGTTAGGTTAGGTTAGGTTAGGTTAGGTTAGGTTAGGTTTTTTTTTTTTTTTTTGGTTAATAGCCTTCTTCTCCTTCTTGCATGGCAAGAAATCTTTTTTGCCTTTTTTACTTTTATAGCTGTAATCTTTTCCGCTTCAACTTTTTTGCGGCTTGTCCATCTTTTCGGGTTGCTCTTTTCCCGTTGCGTCATGTTATCTTTTTTTTTTATATCTATATATATATATATTTTGTCATCTTTTGTCAGCTTTGTTTTATCTTTTTTATCTCATTTTTATACATTTTCTTATTTACTAATCTTACTTCTATACTTACTTCTATAATATTCACATTTTAGGCTATTCTTGCCGATGGCAGCTGCGGGGCTGTGCTGCCCCTCGTCCTATTCCTTTCGATGCAAATCTTAGCTATTTTGAGGCAGAACCGCTCCAGGTACGGCCTGGAGTGTTTGTCCGCCATAAGGTCGGCTATGGATGATTCCGTCAACATTTTTCCAGTACTTACTTCCAGGTCGTACCTGTCGCGGTTGTGCCTCGGACACTCGAAGAGAAGGTGCTGGACTGTCTCGCTGGCCTGTGTGTCACACACACAGGCTGGACTATCTTTCAATTTAAATCTGTGCAGGTACGCGGCGAAACCGCCGTGACCCGTCAAAACTTGCGCCCAGATAGACGTCCTGTCGAGGCACTTCAGGACCTTGCGCGCGCGCACCACATCGGGGAAGAACATTCGCGTGACCCCAGCCGTGGCCCCGCCGGTGTACCTCCCGTTCCAGACAGCTACTGTGCCCTCTCTCAAACGTCGCTTGACGTATGAGACTGGACACCTGTCATACGCTGGGGCGACCCTGGACTGGGCCGCCGCCTGCCTAGCCAATTCGTCGGCGCGCTCATTGCCGGGGATCCCGACATGAGCTTTCACCCAGAAGAACCGGAGGATTTTACCACTCCCCTCTTGCTCCCTGATATTCTTACGAATATGGGTAGCAAGGGGGTGGTGCGTTTCCGGGTTTCGGATCAAGTCGAGCGAGGACCGAGAGTCGCTGAGCACCGCCGCGCAGTCGAAGCCTCTCAGGACAACCAGGTCCGTAGCCCTGGCTATCGCGAGCAGCTCCGCCTGAAAGACGGTACACACCGGCTCCAGCCTCATTCGCTTGGTCCGAATCTCGGACCCATCCCGCCAGTATGAATATGCCGCCCCGACCCCCTCATCCGATTTACTACCGTCTGTGTAAATCAGATGAGCGGGGAGCTGTAGCTGAGCCACAGTTTCGGGGAGCATATTCTCCAGACACTGATAGTCAACATCTGGCTCACTGGCGGGGTGAGGGGCCTCCGTAAAGGCCCTACGCTCCTCCAGTTCGCGGGATTCCAGCTCATCTATCGGACGTCCCCGTTTGCACTCAAACAGCCGGGCGACCTCCAACACTCGAAGATCGAGCGGGAGGAGACCCGACAGCGTGAGCGCTGCATTGAGCGACACCGTACGATGTGACTTGGCGATCTTCTGTGCAAAGCCCCTTTGGACGGTAGCAAAGGTTCTTTGCACAGAGATCTTCTCGGCGGCTTTCGCCCAGGAGCTCGCGCCGTACAGGATCGTCGGTTCGACGACTGCGGTGTATATCGTCCTGATGATCTCCGGACACAAGCCCCAATCCACCCGAGCCATCGCCGACAGTTTCCTATACAGGTTAGTTGCCTTGCAACAAGCATATGAAATATGCTTGTTGAAGGTCAACTTACTGTCGACGATGACTCCGAGGATCTTGAGCTCGGTCACCATCGAGATGTCAACGCCACCCATCTGCACGACCGGAGTGTCATACTTAAGCTTCCGCGTGACGACCATCGCCAGAGTCTTCTCGGCGGAGAAGCGGAGCTTATTCATGACACCCCACTCGTGCACACAGGCTAAAGCGGCATTGGCATCCCGCTGGATCCCGAGCGCCGTGTGCCCAGAGAACACCAGCACGATATCATCCGCAAATGCCTGCACGTACGCGCCCAGCGCATCCAGGTTGTCCAGCAGAGGGTCCAGCAGCATGTTCCAGAAGAGAGGCCCACCGATGGAGCCTTGGACACAGCCCTTGGTCTGGGGCTTCCGCATCGTCTTCCCCGCGTAGCGCACGACTACGCTCCGGTCCCCGAAGTAATCCTCGACAAGACGCCTAAGATTAACGGGAATACCTTTCTCAATCATTCTGCACTTTATAGCAGGCCACCATGCATTGTCGAACGCCCCCTCGATGTCAAGAGAGACTATCAGGGCGGTCTCCTTCTTGTGGAGGATGCCTCTGACGTGTTGTATCAGGTCGTACAGCGCGTCCTCCGTGCTCCGCTGCGGTACGAAGCCGTATTGCCGCGCATTGGACTTGGGCAAGAAGTGCCAGCGGATTCGCCGGCACAGGATTTTCTCCAAAATCTTGCCCAGGATGGAAAGTAGTCCAATGGGGCGATACGACTTTGCGCGGGCATAGTCTGGACGCGCCGGCTTCCTTAGCACCACGACAGATGCCTCCTTCCACGGCGCTGGGAAGCATGCCAGGTCAAGACACCGGTTCAGGATGGCCAGGAATAGGTCGAGTTCCTGGTTAATCACCCTGCTACATATATCGCTGGTGAATCCATCCGGACCCGGTGCCTTCTTAGGGTTGAAGCTGCGCAGAGTCCGGACCAACTCCCCCCTGGTGATCGGGGGGTCGTCGGTCTCTCCCGGTAAGCGCGTGCTGACCAGATCCGCCCGACCTCTGATGACGGTGTGGACCTCAGAGTCCACAGACACGTCATCATCGGCGAAGAATGTTCTGGCCAGCAGCGCGACCGATTGATCCGGGCTCTGCACAACTCCACCCTCCACGAGTAGCTGGTCCTCGGGACGACCTGACGCCCTTCTCAGCACCCGAAAGATACCGTCCCACATAGACTCCCTTTCTTGCATCGAGCAGAACTGCTTCCAGCTCGCAGTCTGGGCGCTGACCGCCCTCCGCTCGTACTCCGCCTTGGCACTCAGGTAGTCGTCCACAACATACTGCCTGCGACGCGGCGCGGCACAGCGGATCCTGCGCCGCTTTGTGTTCACGTCGCGCCGCAGCCTTTCAAGCTCGTCGTTCCACCAAGGAAAGCCGCTTTTTGGTCGGGGCGGTTTGTGTGGGGGGATAGCCCTCCCACACGCTTCGGTCACGGACTCAATAAAGTCCGCGACCGCCCCCTCCAACTCAGCCTTATTGCGGACGTTGGTGACTCGCTCCAGGGTGAGGCCCCGGGCGGTCACCCCACTCCGCATTTCCTCGGTGAAACGACCCCAATCAGCCTTCCGGGTGTTGAAGCGCCGACTCGTCCACCGGGTGTTACCCCCGGGGGGCACCTTAAGACCCAGAACCACACGTATCGCTCGATGATCAGAACTTGTCACGGAGTCGTCCACTTTCCACTCAAGGACGCTTCTCAACAGTCCCTGGGTGCAGACGGTAACATCGACATGACTCGTGTACCGCCTGCCCCCACGGACCGTATCGAAGGTGGGGACGACTCCTTCGTTCAATACGTGCAGCTCCATATCATCAAAGAACCCCCTCAGGGACTCCCCCCTAGAGTCCTCCTCGACGCTTCCCCACCACGGACTCCAAGCATTCCAGTCCCCTCCCATGAGGATCCTGCCAGTGCCGACCCGGCCCATGAAGTCACGTATCTGCAGAAGGTACGGCTCGATATCCTCCGTGCCCTCAAGGTATACAGAGACAGCCGCCACGGTCCAATCGCCCGCCTTTAAGACGACAGCCACGATATTCTCGGTGATGATTAGAGGGTTCACAAGAACCTCCAAGTCATCCCGGAACACCATGACTGCCGCCTTGACGGGTTTGGTCCTAGCAGACTCCCTCTGCACCACCCTAACGCCACGGAAGCTACCGACCCGCCCCTCCGCGCCAACGTAAGGCTCCTGGACCAGGGCGACACCGACACCACCCCCATGGGCGGACATGACTAACTCCTGAGTCGCCAGGCGGCCGCGCTGGAGGTTAGCCTGTAACGCTACAAAGTGATCCTTGCGTTCACCATCCACTGCGGGGCCCTCAGCAATAGCTTATGGAGGAGCGCGCGATACCGTCCCACTTCTGCCTTATCGGACAGCCGCCATCGAACGCATCGTGTCCCGCCGTCTGCAGTCCGGCCCGGTCGCAGTTCACACAGACTGGGGCCTTCCCGTCCACGCGGGAGGGGCACTTCGCACGGTCGTGCTCCCCCCCGCAGTGGGCGCAAAGGTCCACCTTCTGTTTGCAGAATCTGCGGCCGTGGCCGTACCCCAGACACCGGGAACACTGCACCAACGGCGACTGGTCCTCGGCAGTCAGGCCCTGTATATCGATGTACAGGGTCTCCGCCTCAGTCAGCCTGCGCCACACCTGTGGGGAGACCTGTAACACCACATGGGCCTGGAGAGGGTTCCGCGCCCTCCTCCTATAAACCTCCTTGACCCTAAAGTGAGCATCGTCCATGCCCAGCCACAACTTCCGGTTCTGAGTTTTGAGAGACTCAACAATGTCAGCCTCGGAGTTGTAGCTGAGCAGGTTTCGGATGACCACCCGCGGGTCCCGGTTTGCTGCGGGCTGAGTGTCGAGGCCGTCTCGAGCGTTGAGCCGGCTCTGCGCCTTCTCCAGCTCCGGCCTGTTCCCGCAACAGATCACCACTTTTCCATCTCTGACTTTCCTTATCCTGTCGACCTGGATTCCCGTTTTCCGGGCGTCTAGGGCCTCCCTAACTTTCAAAATCACCTTCTCGCTCGTGTCATTCTTCTCCTTCGATGAGACGACCAGCGCATGGTTCGGTCGGACGGGGAGAGGGCGGGCCTTTGTCTTGGAGGCCCTCAACTTCTCGGCGTACGTTGCCGCCGGGACCTTGAGGGTCTCCACGGCCTTTCCGGCCTCCCTTACGGTTTCCCCGTACTTTTTCACACTCTCCCCGACCTCCCCAACCCTTGCCCTGATCGTCTCGACCTTTTCATGCGTCTCTTTCGTTCTCTTCTGTACCTCTTCTGTCATTCTTCCCGCACATTCCATTACCTCAAACATCTCGTCCACTTTCTTTCCAGTCCTCTCTGTACTCACCCTTACTTCCTTCATTTCTTCCATTAGGCCCTCTAACTTTTTTATATTTCCGCAGAGCGCCCTGCCCGGGGGGTACTCGTCAAACCTATCCATGATGTCAGTATTGATCATCTTCTTTATGGTTTCTGTATTGGTGACGAGTTCCCCCATCCGAGCCCCAATGTCAATTTCGCCTAAGCTCCGGGCCAACTTCTCTATTATTCTATCTTTGGCTTCTACCTTTTCTCTTATTTCTTTCTCTTTTTCTATCCGCACGCGCTCCAGCTGGAGCTCCAGGGAGCGAAGCGTTTCGTCCACCTGGAGGACAGTTTCAAGCAGTCCCGAGAGACTGCCTAAAACGCCCTCCTTGATGGACGTCTTCAGGTTCCCCGATAGCTCCAGCTGGGCCTTCGCGGCTCGATACAGTCTATTGGCCCGGGCTGAGTGGCTCTCCCCTGGGCGGGCGCTAACCTGCGGCTGCGACTGGGCCACCGCGGCATCGCGCGACCTGCCATCCTTGTCTTCTCTACGCTCTGTGTGCGTGACAGTAATGTTTTTTACATTTTTCCCAGTTATTTGAGACATATTGAAGGGCAGCACAACCAGCGCAATAACAAGAGAAGAAGGGGCTACAGGTTAAATCACAAAGAATTTACAAAATTACAATTAACAATAAAACAATTAATAATAATACAATTAAAAATTAAATTAGTTAAAATTACGCCACCAAAAGGGGTGGCGGTCAAAAGACAGTAATTATTTACGATTTAAAAAAAAATTCGTCCCAATAAGGGACGGTCCACAACACACACAAATTAAAATATTATCATCAATAAAATCAAATTAAAATAAGAATAAAATATAGAGTTAAAATACAAAAGCTACGTCCCAATAGGGGTGGTCGGCAACACACAATAAAATAAAATCGACAATTGATACGTCACAATGACGCTCAACTTAAATTCAAAGAATAAAATATAAAATACAATAGGTCAGTTATAATTAAAATTGTCCCAATAGGGGACGGTCAATAATATAATATAAATTCCAAAATAATTACAATACGAAATTAATAATTAAAACAGTTAAGATCTACGCCACCAAAAGGGTGGCGGTCAAAAGACTTACTTAATCTAAATTAAAACTAAAAGTCCCAATAGGGGGACGACAACACAACACAATTAATATAGATAATACCTAACCTAACCTAAAAGACACGGCCTGTCCGTCGATTTAGTGCGCAGCACCAGGTGAGTCCAAAGGGATAGGACAGGACGGGGAGGGGAGGGAAGCGGATTCCCTCGGGGCCAAAAGGTCGGGCTCGTCCTCCCGATTCAGGGGACCCCAAACACGGGTAGTCCACGACCTCTGGTTCCCGAGATAATCCACTGAGGGGGTGAGGTAACCAGAGGGGGTCGGGTGGGGGGGGGGCGGTTTAGGTTTCGTGAGGAGGCGGGGGGTAGGGGGGAGGGGGTGAGGGGGAGGGGGTGAGGGGGGAGGTGGATTCCCTCGGGGCCAAAAGGTCGGGCTCGTCCTCCCGATTCAGGGGACCCCAAACACGGGTAGTCCACGACCTCTGGTTCCCGAGATAATCCACTGAGGGGGTGAGGTAAACAGAGGGGGTCGGGGGGGATAGGTTCGTGGTTAGGCGAGGGAGGAGAGGGGATAGGTTTCGTGGGGATGCTGGGCTATATGGGTATTGGGGGGGTCAGGTACTTTGGGGTCAAAGTGGGGGTCTAAGGGCCCTATCTGAATATAGGTTACGGCTGGGAGGGGGGTTACTAAGGGGGGGGGAAAATTTGGTCAGAATTTTGAAATTCCCAGCCGTTTCCGAGATATCCGGGATTTTAGGTAGGGATATGGGGAAGGACTTCAAGGTGTATGGTAAAAATTTAATAATTAATAATTAATGCAGATTACTGTGAATGTGTAAAAATTTATGTGAATTGTTTTAAATTAAATTAAATGTTATATTTGTAAATGTAAATGTAATAATTATAAAATAACACTTTACTGGTGCTGCGCCGACGATGCGATGGGGAAAAATGCCACGCGGGGAAAACTTCGAGAATTTACCCCGACGTTTCCTCCCCGACGTCACAGAGGGGTGGGACAAATTTTGTTTAATGGGGAACGGTCCAAAAGGGCCCCCCCTTGTTTTCCCGGTCCTCTGGGACCCCCTATTCTGGAGATTTTTTAAATTTTTTATGACGTCGAGAATACGGGAGTCGGGGTAAATTCGCGAACTTGATACAGGTCGTATCTTGCTAATCCTTTGACGGATTCCAGCGAAAATTTTTTAGTGGGTGTCTGGGGATCTTATAATTATACTACAATTTGAAACTAACTAAAATATATCACTATGACTAAGAATTTAATGTTTTTAGTTCCACAAAAACCAAGCTGTATTTGCCGCTCGTCAAATGTCTTACTTCATTAATTTATTTTATTTCTCACTTACTTTAAGTCCAAAAAATTTTCTTTCTTCTCCACAGCGATCTATAGTATATGCACTCTCTTCCCACAATTTTTAAGGCTGGGTCGTCACTAATAATTTTGAAAAATTTTTCTTCGAAATAGGGTCTGACAGTTCTATGGCCGCACAGGTATTGGTTTATTTTTGTTTTCCTGATATCTCATGATCTATTCACTAGAGTTTAATTTTTTAAAACACCACAACACTCCTGGCACTGACCTGCTTCTCTGGGATACCCTGGATTCCGTTTTCTGTCCTGTATAGGGGGACCACGTTTTTCCTCGTAATCGGAAAAACCGCTGTATCTCCGCGCGTGATCGCGGGAAAAATCCACGGGTTTCCTGGGTTGTAGGGCTCGACGAGCCAGTCCAGAAGGCACTACAAAATTGGTATGTTACCGATCTGAATTGGGAGATAATTACACTTTTATACGTTTTTTGCACCAAATTTGCAGTTTTTCCGTGATATCTCTCCCAAATTTTCACTTTTTGCTACGATTTTTCCGGCACTGCACTCGTCGCGTCGCGGCGCGTGTTTTGATATGCGACACGACCACCTTTTAAAACTTTTTACCACTTTTTCAAATTTTATCGAGTTAATTACGCGGAGCACGGGTTATTCGTGGCGTTCCGGGCGGCAGCTGAAGCCAGACTGGTTAGGTTAGGTTAGGTTAGGTTGGGGTGCAAGTCGAAGAGCCTCCTCGTGGCGCACCCTGGGCAACGCCAGCCCCAACTGCCCACCGCGTTCTGGTGGACTCTTGGGCCTGGCGGCTAATCTTCACACGGGGAAGGGTCAGGTTTCAATCACCGATCATCTTTGATGGTCGTTGATGGGAACCTGGCTTATGGGGATCAGCATGCGACCACTTCCCACTCTGTTTGCAGAGTATGGCAAGTGGTCGCATGCTGGGGGCATACCGTAATCCCTTCGGGGACCGGGGGCTGTCGGGGCATTTGTCCGGGCCGCGAGGGGACACCTCTATAAAACGGCCGAACCACGGGCGGCATATCCCGTTTAAGGTTACCGCGAACCTGACGGACTAATAACCGTCGAAAGTGTGATCTATTAGGTCCGGCTTCGATCACCGATCATCTCTGATGGTCGTTGATGGGAACCTGGCTTATGGGGATCAGCATGCGACCGCTTCCCAGTCTGTTTACAGAGTTTGGTAGGTGGTCGCATGCCGGGGTCATACCGTAATCCCTTCGGGGACCGGGGGCTGTCGGGGCATTTGTCCGGGCCGCGAGGGGACACCTCTATAAAACGGCCGAACCACGGGCGGCATATCCCGTTTAAGGTTACCGCGAACCTGACGGACTAATAACCGTCGAAAGTGTGATCTATTAAGTCAGGTTTCAATCACCGATCATCTTTGATGGTCGTTGATGGGAGCCTGGCCTAAGGGGATCAGCATGCGAACGCTTCCCAGTCTGCTTGCAGAGTATGGTAAGTGGTCGCATGCCGGAATCATACCGTAATCCCTTCGGGGACCGGGGGCTGTCGGGGCATTTGTCCGGGCCGCGAGGGGACACCTCTATAAAACGGCCGAACCACGGGCGGCATATCCCGTCTCAAGGTTATCGCGAACCTGACGGACTAATAACCGTCGAAAGTGCGATCTAATCCTAAGTTTTGGGGGCTCGGCGAGAGGATGAATGGCTGGGGGATGTCCAGTCGTTAGAGCTCCCCACTGTGGATACCTGCCGCCCTCCACAGTATGTAGGCTTCCCTGGGATACGACGCTCTGTCCTTGTGGTGACTTCAAATCGCTAAGCATCATGATATTGTATGGAGAATTTAAAGAAAAACAAAACCCAAACGGACCGGAAAAACAAAACTGACCTTACGCAAGAATCAATGGACTCTGCTAGCAATACGGAAGGACTAACGAGCGCTAACGACACTGTTAGGCTAATGGAGGCGCTTGATGCCACCGGTGCCACCGGACGATTGTCGGTGGTAACGGTGGAATCAAGCGAGGGGGCACGAGACACGATGTCTGCCCAAAGTGGATCCGTGGGGGGAGGTCGGAAGGCCTCACGGGAACACTGGGGAGATAGCGTGTCTGAAGGTGAGGGGGCTGGATCCGGATCACCGGAGAGACCGGCCTCCAAGATCCTGAAGACGGGAGCTGGCAGAGGCGGGTCCCACCATTCGGTGGGGCTCTCCCAGGCCAGACGGTATCTGCGGGATGGTCCGTCGGACTCGGAGTCAACACTAACTGACTCCGAGACGGTGTCCCCCAGAAGCACCAGGCGAGGCAAGGGGACTGCTCCCTCGGTGGCTGCACCTCAGGACCTTCGGGCGAAGGCTGAGGAAGGGGCGGCGGCCATCGAGGGGGTGTTGAAGAAGTCCCGGAACCTGAAGGGGACCTGCATCCGGGAGATCAGGGAGGCATCGAGCAAAATGCTCGAAGCGGTCAACTCCCTGGCCTCCCGGAAGGAGGATGAGGAAGTGCAAAGGCTGCGGGCCGACAATAAGCGCCTGCAAGGGCAGCTCGCAGCCTTGCAGAAGGAAGTGGCGGCGCTGCGCAGGGCTTTCTCCGAAAGGGGAAGCCCGCGCAGCAAAAAGAAGCGGCCCGAACAACCGGGCCCGAGGACGGTCCCGCAGCCCCCCCCTACCGGGGGGGCGATGATTACGCGGGACGATTTTGCCCGGGCAATGGAGGCCCTCCAGCGCGAGGTGATGAACCACTGCAGTGGTGCCATCAATGCGCGCTTTGAGGGCCTCGACAAGGATGGTCGGCTTCTGCCGGCCAAGTCCCATCGCCCCGCCTTGGCGGCCGATAGGAGACAGAGTGCTCAGCCGGCGACGCTCATGCCGCCGGCTAACATGCCCAAAAAGGCTCGACCTGCCCAGGCAAAAGGGGCGAAGGGACCGAGTGGGCGCGGAGGGGCAAAGGCCCCTGCCCCTGAGCCGAAACGGGCGCAGGAGCAGGTCGCCGGAGGCTCCAGGGACGTGCAGCCCCTGGTGCTGGAGGGCCGGGAGGAGGGGGAGTCGTGGGCCGCGGTGGTCCGCAAGGGGAAGAAGAAGAAGGCCACCGCCGCTCCGGCTCCCACTCCAGCCCAGAAGCCTAAGGGGCCCAAATCGGCGGCCCCGAAAAAGGCTTCTCAGAAGGCACCGAAGGCGCCGAAGAGGCCCGCCGTGCTGGTGGCCCTCAAGCCCGCGGCCGTGAAGGAGGGCGCCACGTACGTGGACGTCCTCCGGAAGGCGCGGGCGGCCATCAGCCTCGCGGAGATCGGGGTTGGGCCGGGTAAGGCGAGGAGGTCCATGACGGGAGCTTGGATTATGGAGCTCCCGAAAGAGACCTCCCCCTCCCAGGCCGACGCCTTGGCCAAGAAATTGGCTGAGGTGGTCGGGGAGGTGGCCGATATTACCCGGCCCACGAAAATTGCCGAGATCCGCGTGGCGGGCCTCGATGAGTCCCTCACCCCGGAGGAGGTGAGGGGGGCCTTGGCCGAGGCAGTCAAGTGCCCGCCCGACAAACTCCGGGTGGGCACCATAGCCCTGGGGGCGCGGGGCACGGGCTCGGTCCGGGTCTCGTGCCCCATAGAGGCCGCGAAGGGGCTGGCGGAACGGGGCAAGGTGGTGGTGGGCTGGAGTGTGGCCACCATCCACCTTTTAGAGCAGCGCCCAATGCGCTGCCGCAGGTGCCTCGCGAGGGGGCACACTGCGGCGCTCTGCCCCCCCTCCGCCAAGGACCGGAGCCGGCTCTGCTTCCGGTGCGGCAAGGAGGGCCATCTGGCTGCGGCCTGTAAGGCCCCTGTCAAATGCGCGCTATGCGCAGACAGGGGCCTGCCCAGCGGCCACAGAATGGCCGGCGCCGCATGCGGAGCCCCTCCGGTCCGAGGCCGCCCTGTAGTGGGACCGCCAGCGGGACCACCAGCGGCCGGCTCTGCGACCACCGCAACGGAAGGGACACCGATGGACACTGCTAATGCCCAGTAGGTCCATCGGTGCCATTCTACAGGTTAATGTCAACCACTCCGCCACGTCACAGGACCTCTTGTGTCAGGACATGGCGGAGTGGGGAGCAGACCTGGCGGTGGTGGCAGAGCCATACTTTGTTCCGAACTCGGTCAATTGGTTAGGGTCGTCGGACGGCCTGGCTGCGATCACGCGACCCGCCGCGGGCACCGGCCCCCCTCTCGTTCTTAGGGAGAGGGGTCCGGGGTTCGTCGCGGTTCAGTGGGGGGGAGTGGTGGTCATTTCGACCTACTTCTCCCCCAATCGCAGCCGGGCCGAATTCGAGCGCCTCCTGGCAGCCGTCGAGGGGACGGTCAGGAGGGCGGCTCCACGCCCCGTGTTGGTGGCGGGAGACTTCAACGCCAAGCATGGCGCGTGGGGGTCTCCCGTCACGAACGTCTTCGGTGAGGACCTGGTGGAGTGGGCCCACTGCTTGGGTCTCCAGGTCCTCAACCGGGGCAACACCCCGACGTGTGTGAGGTGGCAGGGTGAATCAATAGTGGATGTCACCCTGGCCACCTCGACCCTAGCCGACCGAGTTCGGAACTGGCGGGTAGAGACGGCGGTGGAGATCTCGGACCATAGGTACGTCCGCTTCGAGATCTCCACTGCGGGGCCTGCGGCCCCGCTCCACCTGGGCCCAGCGGCAGGCGCCTCCTCGTTCCCGAGGTGGGCGCTTGCACATCTCCGGAGGGACGTTGCCGAGGAGGCGGCGACGTTCCGAGCGTGGGCCGAACCACCGGCCCACCTCATTGGAGACGCGGACGGCATGGCGGACCTACTCGCTGAGGACCTGGAAGTGGTCTGCAGCGCCGCCATGCCGAGGGCCCAGGGACCCCGCCGGAAAAAGCGGACATACTGGTGGACGCAGGAACTCGCTCACCTGCGTGCCGCCAGTATGGCTGCACGGCGCGCCTACCAGAGGTGCAGGAGGCGCGCCGTAAGGGCGCCCGGCGAAGAGGACGGTCTTCGCCGGGCATACAGGGAGGCTCATCGAGCCCTGCGTACCGCCATATGCAGGGCAAAGGTCGCTGCCGCTGAGGAGTTCCTCGCACTCCTCGACAGCGACCCCTGGGGAAGGCCCTACAGGGTGGTGAGGGGGAAGCTGCAGGGAGCGGCACCCCCCACATCCTGTATGGAGCCGGGCCTACTTAGAAGGGTCCTGGAAACTCTGTTTCCGAACCCGGGACCCTTCACGCCCCCCAGGATGCCCGCCTCCAGCTCATCGACTCTGGAGGTGTGGACCGATGGGCCTCCCGTATCCGACGGTGAGTTGGACTCCGTCAGGGAGAGGCTCCGAGCCAAGAACAAGGCTCCGGGCCCGGACGGCGTCCCTGCGAAGGTGATGGCAATTGCCATAGAGCCCCTGGGGGACCGGTTCCGCGCGGTCATGGATACATGCATCGCGACGGGCCGCTTCCCCAGGAGGTGGAGGGTGGGCAGGCTCTGCCTCCTTCGCAAGGACGGACGTCCTGCCGACTCACCGTCGGGTTATAGGCCGGTCGTGCTCCTGGATGAAAGCGGAAAATGCTTTGAGAGAATCATCGCCTCTCGCATCCAGGAGCACCTGGAAAGCCGTGGGCCGCAGTTGGCGGACTGCCAGTACGGCTTTCGGACCGGCCGGTCCACGATGGACGCGGTGGCTCGCCTCAAGAGGTGGACTGAGGCGGCCACAGCGAGGGGTGAGGGTGTAGTCGCGGTGTCGCTAGACATCGCGAACGCGTTCAACACCCTCCCCCACGAATGCATAGAGGCGGCACTGAAGTTCCATGAAGTGCCCCTCTACCTCTGCGCCCTCGTGCGGGACTACCTCCGTGAGAGGAAGGTGCTGTACGAGGACGCAGAGGGTCGCGTCCAGTCGTGGACCGTCAATGTAGGAGTACCCCAGGGATCAGTGCTCGGTCCCCTGCTCTGGAACCTGGGGTACAACTGGGTTCTGCGTGGCGCGCTCTTGCCGCGCATGGACGTCGTCTGCTTTGCGGACGACACCCTAGTCGCGGCCAGAGCGCGTGACTGGGAGGAGGCGGTTCACCTTGCGTCGGTCGGCACCTCATTGGTCGTCCGGCGCATCCGCCTCCTGGGGCTGGAAGTGGCTCTCGAGAAGACGAGGGCCATGACCTTCCACGCCCCACGACGCAGAACCCCACCGGGTCTCCGTATCCGAGTGGAGGGGGTCCGGGTTCCCGTCGAGGTGCATATCAAGTACCTCGGCCTGATCCTGGATCCCCGCTGGAGTTTCGAGGAGCACTTCAGGCTCCTCGCTCCGCGGCTGTGCTCATTCGCAGCCGCACTCGGACGGCTCCTCCCCAATCTAGGGGGGCCGAATTCGGCGTGCCGTCGGCTGTACCAGGGAGTGGTACGGTCGATGGCGCTCTACGGAGCCCCGGTGTGGGCGGAGCGCCTTTCCCGGGCAACAGTGGCCCTGCTGCGGAGGCCGCAGAGGGTCATCGCGACGCGGACCGTGCGGGCATACCGCACGGTAAGTCATGGGGCGGCCTGCGTGCTCGCGGGCACGCCCCCGTGGGAGGTCGATGCCCTGGTTCTGTCCCAGGTGCATCGACACCGTGTCGCGGCCCGGGAACGGGGGGAACGACCCGCCTTCGAGGAAGTAAGGCGGGTCCGATTAGCGGCTCAGGGGGAGGCCCTGAGCCGGTGGAGGGAGGCGCTCCGCTCCCCAGCGGCCGGCCACCGGACGATTGGAGCGATTCGTCCGGTGTTGGAGGGATGGGTTGGGCGCCGGCATGGCAGCCTTACCTTCAGCCTAGTGCAGGTACTGACCGGACATGGGTGCTTCGGTCACTACCTGCACCGGGTCGCCCGTCGGGAGGAGTCACCGCGGTGTCATCACTGCGACTCCCCCGACGACACGGCCGAGCACACCCTGGTGGAGTGCCCGGCCTGGCGGAACGAGCGCCGCGATCTCGTTGCGGCGCTCGGAGGCGGACGCCTCTCACTGGCAACCATGGTACGAGCCATGGTTGAAAGTGAGACGGCATGGGAGGCTGCCGCCTCCTTCTGCGAGACCGTCCTCTTGCAGAAGGAGGCTGCGGAGAGGGAGCGGGAAGAGGACGTACTTGCCGCTCCCCTCCGGCGTAGACGGGTGGGGCGAAGAAGGCGGGGGACGAACCCCCGCCTCCTTTAGCCCCAGGGTGTGACCAGCGCGTGCGGGTAGCTCCCGCACGTGCATTGCACAGCGGTCACCACGTCTGGGGATTATTCCGTTACCGGGTAATCCCCCTTTGGCGCGGAAACCGGCCCTACAGGGGAGGGCCGGCAAGCCCTGAGGGTGTCACGGAGTACTTGGCCTTCGGGTCGGCCCCGTGACACTCTCAACACAGGGCCCGACGGTAACCGGGTGGTTTTAGTGGGTATTCCCGGCTTCGGCCGGGCGAGTCCCACACACGCTCGTCGCCTAGCTAGCGACGGGTATGGTGCGTAAACTGTCATTTCCACTCGAGAACAAAAAAAAAAAAAAAAAAAAAAAAAAAAAAGGTTAGGTTAGGTTAGGTTAGGTTAGGTTAGGTTAGGTTAGGTTAGGTTAGGTTAGGTTAGGTTAGGTTAGGTTAGGTTGGGGTACGCCCCACAGTGCTGACTTCCTCGCAGTGTACCCCGGGCAACGCCGTGTCTGACCACCGTAACGGAGTGGCAGACCGGTGGCTAACAAGCACTGTGCTCTACGCGATCTTGCGATTCTATTTTATTTTGAGGGCGATTGCGTACGTAGTGGACTATTTTATTGTGGGTTTTTATTCTTATTGTGGTTTTATTCTGAATTTTATTGAGGGTTTATTTTATTGTGGGTTAGGTTTTATTGCGGTTTTATTCATTTTTATTGCGGTTTTATTTGTTTTATTGTGGTTTGGTTTTCGGTATGTCGAAACCACTACGGAATGCCTCCGGGCGTTTCGTATCAAAAGGCCCTTCTCAGGGCCAAACCAAAGGCCCTTCTCAGGGCCACCCCGACGAAATGTCGGCGTCGGAGGCGAGTCGCGCGCCTTCTGCGGCGGGTTTCTCCGGAGAGGACGAGTACTCCGACTCGGACTTGGGGTCCGTTGTCGGAGACTCGTCGTCCGTGTGTGGAGTGGCTGCGGAACGCAGCCTGAAGAGGGCCTACCTGAGGCTCGGGTCCGAGGGCTCCTCGGGCTCGGCCAAGGGCAGGCCCAACAAGAAGAAGTCGAAGGCGAAGAATGCTTCGCCTTCGACTTCTTCTCAGGCTGGCACCCACGATGTGGGTCTGGCTGTCGCCCAGCGCCAGCTCGGCTTGGCCAGACGGGCCGAGGCCGAGCAGGAACTGGAGGAGTTGGTTGCCGCCAAGGAGAAACAGGCGCGCGCAACCAAGACGAGGGCCGGTTATGGTTCGGCCCTCGTCAGTTTCGAGGGCCTGTCCGTGGCCGAGTTGGTCCGCTTGGCGGAGGAGGACAAGGAGGAGATCGTCGCGGTCGCCTCCAGGTCCTCCAACCTCAAGGGGACCTTCCAGAAGGCCCTGAAATGCCGTGCAACCAGCTTGCACGGCATTATAATGGAGATGACGCAGCGGACTGCGTCTGAAGAGACCAGGCAGCTGCAGGCGAGGGTGGATCGCTTGCAAGCGGAAGTCAGCCAGCTTCACAAGAAGCTGGCTGAGGCTACGGCCCCGCCCCCGTCGGCAGCGGCTCCGTCGGCAGCGGCCGCGTCGGCAGCAGCCCCGTCGGCAGCGGCGGTTCCCGCCCTCTCCTCCTCCAACCTTGAGGAATTGTTCCGCAAGGTGGTCATGGAGGAGAGGGCGTTCACTCGTGCCTGCTTCGCAGGCATAGAGGACCGCCTGCTGCCAGAGAAGCGGCTCCGTCCGCCCCTTGCGGCAGACAAGACGCCTACAGTGGCTCCCCAGGCCCCGAAGCCCTCAAAGGGCAAGGGCAAGGGGAAGAAGTCGCCGGGGGCTCCGTCTCCCCCCGGTACGAGTGCGGGCGCCAAACCGGGGCCGGCTGCCATCGCGGCACCCGCCCCACAGGTTCGAGAGGTCGACGCCCTCCTCCCTTCCACCACCCCAGCCAACCAGTCGTGGTCAGAGGTGGTTAGGAAGGGAAAGGGGAAGGGCAAGAAGGCGTCCCAGGCCCCGGCTGCCCCGGCGGTTGCCCCGGCAGCTGCCCCGGCAGCTGCAGCGGCGGCCCCAAAGGCGCCGAAGTTGGTTGCCCCCAAATCCGCGGCGGTCACGGTGACCATCGTGCCCGAGGCCGCGGAGAAGGGGGTAACGTACGAGTCCGTCCTGAGACGGGCTCGTACCGTCGCAGACCCCGCCCAGCTGGGAATCGGTGCCTGCCGTCGGACCCAAACCGGAGCTCGGTTATTCGAGTTTCCGGGGAAGGACGGCGGCAGAAATGCCGATTTGTTCGCCAGCAAGGTGCGGGAGGCCCTTGCCGATGTGGCGAAGGTGGCCAGGCCGGTGAAGTCCACGGCCATCGAGGTGACCGGTCTTGATGACTCGGTCACCAAGGAGGAGGTGGTGGCCGCCATCGCCTCGGCAGGAGGCTGCGACCCCGCAGCGGTGCAGGCTCGGGAGATTAGGCCCGGCCGCGGTGGACTGGGCACTATCCGGCTGGTGTGCCCAGTCGCCGCAGTGTTGGCCGCCCAGGCTAATTGCCAGGGGCGGCTATTCGTGGGTTTTAGCCGGGCCGTGATCCGGGTACTTGAGGCAGCGCCGATGCGCTGCTTCAAGTGCTTCGGCATCGGCCACACCCGAGCCATGTGTCCGTCCACCGTGGACAGGGCGGACACATGTTTCCGCTGCGGGAACCTGGGACATATGGCGGCCTCGTGCGACGCCGCCAAGCCACGTTGCGCGGCGTGCGCCGACAGTGGCCGCCCTGCGGACCATATAATGGGGGGGAGCTCATGCCGACCCCCAACCAAGAGGGGCAAGCCGCAGGCGGCTATAAGCCGTCCTGCCGCTGCTGCCACCACTCCCGCTGATGTCCCATCAGCGGCGGTGGCCGAGGGTGATGCGATGGTCGAATAATGGGTATCGACCATCGCATCCTACAGGCAAACACCAACCACTGCCGGGCTGCCCAGGACTTACTGGTGCAGTCGATGGCCGAGTGGTTGGTGGATGTGGCAGTGGTGGCCGAGCCGTACTATACTCCCAGCAATTGGCTGGGAGATAGTGACGGCTCGGTGGCAATCGTGGCGCGGTCTTCCTCGGACTCCCCTCCCCTCTCGCTCTTAGAGAGGGGACCGGGATACGTGGCCGCCGCGTGGGGAGGGTTGGCCCTTGTGGGGGTCTACTTCTCCCCAAACCGCCCTCTCCAGGACTTCGAGGATTTCCTCGGGGTCCTGACGGCGGTCATTGGGAGGACGGCGCCACGACAGGTCTCCGTGTTAGGAGACCTGAATGCCAAGTCGGTGGTCTGGGGAAATCCGGCCACCGACGCCCGCGGTCAGGCGGTCGAATTGTGGGCGGCCACGTCTGGTCTCTCCCTCTTGAATAGGGGGAGCGTCCAGACGTGCGTGCGGCGGCGGGGCGGGTCCATTGTGGACCTCACCTTTGCCACGCCCGCACTGGCCGCCCGCATTCAGAATTGGAGGGTGGAACTGGGGGAGACGATCTCGGATCACCGCTACGTGCGATTCGAGATCTCCCCCCAGAATCCACGGGGGCGCCGCAGCACCCCCTCATCGTCGGGCCGTTCCCCGTTTCCAAGGTGGGCTCTGACCCACCTGGATCGGGAGGCGGCACGGGAGGCCGCGTTCGTCCAGGACTGGCTTTGGCCAGGTCCCGGCGGGGACGTCCTGGACGTGGACGCGGCGGCGGCCCGACTGAGGGGGTCATTGACCGAGGTGTGCAACGCCAGCATGCCTCGGTCGAGACGTCCACCTCCCCGACGCGCCGTGTACTGGTGGTCGGAGGAGTTGGCGGAGCTGCGGGCCACCTGCGTGGCGGCACGGCGGGCCTACACCCGCTCGCGTCGGCGGCGCCGACGGGACGAGGCCGAAGAGGACCGCCTCTACTCCACATACGTGGAGGCGAGGGCGGCCTTCAAGTCGGCCATCGGCGCCGCCAAGGACGCGGCGAGGGCTGAGCTGCTGGAGGGTCTCGACAACGACCCATTCGGGAGGCCATATAAGGCGGCGCGGAACAAACTGCGTCGCATTGGTCCCCCGGTTGCCGAGACCCTGGAACCAGCGCTCCTGGATGGGGTGGTGCGGTCCCTGTTTCCGCGCAGGGATCCGCACTTCACCCCACCAGCGATGGGCCCGCCAAGGGTAGGACCGGAGGAGGAAGCTCCTCCTCCTCCGGTCTCAGAGGAGGAATTTGGCGCGGCGACTCTCCGTCTCCGCGCCAAAAAGACGGCTCCTGGCCTGGACGGCGTTCCCGCTCGGGTGGTGGCCATCGCGGCCACGGAGATGGAGGGAAGGTTTCGGGACCTCTTCGACGCGTGCTTCGCGTCGAGGAGGTTCCCGAAACCTTGGCGGGAAGGCCAACTGTGCCTCCTCCGGAAGGAAGGGCGGCCGGCGGACTCCCCCTCGGCTTACCGGCCCATCGTCTTGCTTGACGAGGCCGGTAAGATGTTCGAGGGGATTATCGCCGCCCGCCTGAAGCGCCATTTGCGGAACGTGGGACCGGACCTGTCGGACGCCCAGTTCGGTTTTCGAGCTGGCCGTTCGACAGTGGACGCCCTGGCCCTTCTCAAGGGCCAGGTGACAGAGGCGGTAGGAGTGGGGGATGGAGTGTTGGCTGTGTCATTCGACATTGCCAACGCCTTCAACTCCATCCCCCACTCCACCATCCTGGAGGCGCTCCGGTTCCACGGTGTGCCCCTTTATTTGCGGGGCCTCCTGGCCAGCTACTTGGAGGACCGTGCCGTCCTCCTCGTGGACGGGGCTGGCCAGGTCCGGCGGTATGGCGTAGAAACCGGCGTTCCACAGGGGTCCGTTCTAGGGCCTCTTCTGTGGAACGTCGGTTATGACTGGCTCCTGCGGGGAATCCTCCTACGAGGTACGAGTGTCATCTGCTACGCAGATGACACTCTCCTCACTTCCCGCGGGAGCACCTTCCGGGAGGCGGCCAGTTTGGCCTCGGCGGGCGGATCCTTGGTGGCGGGGAGGATCCGCCGTCTGGGCTTGAGGGTGGCGCTGCACAAAACGGAGGCCGTGTTCTTTCACGGCCCCCGGCAGCGCCCCCCACCTGACGCCCACATTTTTGTGGAGGGCGTCAGGATCCGGGTCGAGGCCCAGATAAAGTATCTGGGCCTTATGCTTGACAGCAGGTGGCGCTTCGGCCCGCACTTCAGCGGGCTGTCGACGCGCCTGCTGAAAGCCGCGGACGCCCTTTCATGGCTCATGCCGAACATGGGAGGGCCGAGCAGTCATTGCCGGCGGTTATACGCCGGCATACTGCGGAGCATGGCCCTGTATGGGGCGCCCATTTGGGCGGACTCCCTCCACAGGAGGGAGAACGTCACCGCTCTTCGGGCGCCCCAAAGGGCCATCGCCCAGCGGGCAGCGCGGGCCTACCGCACGGTAGGCTTCGCTTCGGCATGCGCTCTGGCGAGCACCCCGCCTTGGGAGCTCGAGGCCTGGGTGCTCGCCAGAGTGTACGAGTGGACGGCGGGGCGCAGGGCGCTGGGCGAGCGTCCGGCCCCGGAGTTGAGGGAGGCCGTCCGCCGGGAGGCGAGGGACGCCATCGTCCAACATTGGACGCGCGACCTCGCCTCCGCGGTGTTCGGCCGTCGCACCCTCGACGCCATCGGGCCAGTCCTGAGGGACTGGCTCGACAGGCGTCACGGGTTCCTCTCCTTCCGTCTGGTGCAGGTACTCTCCGGTCACGGCTGCTTCGGCAGGTACCTGCACCGGATAGGACGAGAGGAGACGCCGTCGTGCCACGGTTGCGGCGCGGCGGAGGACACGGCGGACCACACCCTCGCGGTGTGCCCGTCGTGGGCCGTGCCGCGCCGCGATCTTGTCGCGGCGGTAGGAGGGGACCTCTCGCTGCCCGCCGTCGTCAGAGCGATGGTGGGGAGCGAGGGGGCCTGGGCGGCGATGGCCTCCTTCTGCGAGGTCGTGATGTCGCAGAAGGAGGCCGCGGAGCGCGAGCGGGAGGAGGATCCCCTCGCTCCGGCGCTCCGCAGGCGGCGCAGGGGCAGGAGAAGGCGGGATTTCGCCCGCTTTCTCCCGCCCTGAGGTGAGCGGCGGGCGTGAGGCACGGGGGTGTCCGCGTCCGCCTTGCACAGCTCACCATGTGGGAGCTTCGGTCCCCCTCCTAGGAGGGGCAAATGAGGGCCCGCCTAATTAGGCGGGATTCGCCGGCGGGGGAGAGGAAGCCCAGGCTGTGCCACTCTCCCACTCCCCCGCCACTATGGCGATGCCGGAGCGCCGCTGGGGTTTTTAGTGGGTATACCGGGAGGCTCTCTCCCGGGGAGTCCCACATACCCTGCCCGTCCCCCGACGGGTGGGGATGCGTAATTGTCATTTTCCCCAGCGACAACAAAAAAAAAAAAAAAAAAAAAAAAAGGTTAGGTTAGGTTAGGTTAGGTTAGGTTAGGTTAGGTTAGGTTTTTTTTTTTTTTTTTTTAATGTGCCGTCTCTTTTCTTCTTGCTTGGCAAGAATCATTGTTTGCCATTTTTATTTTCGCCAATTCTATTTTTTCCGCGTCTTGTTTTTTTGCGGCATTGGCCTTGTCATTTCTTTTTTGGGTTGCTTTTTTCCCTGTCAATATTCTTTTCTTTTCTTAGTCATTCTTTTCTTTATATCATATTACAATTAATCTTATTTTGCTTAAGCTATCTTACTTCTATTACTTCTATACAATTTTATACTTCAACAATTCTTGCCGACGGCACAGTGTTTGGCTGTGCTGCCCTTGTCCGATTTCGTTCTATGCTCAATTTTGCAACTTTGAGGCAAAACCGCTCCAGGTACGGCCTGGAGTGTTTGTCCGCCATGAGGTCGGCTATGGATGTTTCCGTCAATTTTATACCAGTGCTTACTTCCAGGTCGTACCTGTCGCGGTCGTGCCTCGGGCATTCTAATAATAGATGCTGAACCGTTTCAGATGCCTGTGTGTCACACACACAGGCCGGACTATCTTTCAATTTAAACTTGTGCAGGTACGCGGCGAAGCCGCCGTGACCAGTCAAAATTTGCGCCCAGATAGACGTCCTGTCGAGGCACTTCAGGACCTTGCGCGCGCGCACCACATCGGGGAAGAACATTCGCGTGACCCCAGCCGTGGCCCCGCCGGTGTACCTCCCGTTCCAGACAGCTACTGTGCCCTCCCTCAAACGTCGCTTGACGTATGAGACCGGACACCTGTCATACGCTGGGGCGACCCTGGACTGGGCCGCCGCCTGCCTAGCCAATTCGTCGGCGCGCTCATTGCCGGGGATCCCGACATGAGCTTTCACCCAGAAGAACCGGAGGATTTTACCACTCCCCTCTTGCTCCCTAATATTCTTACGAATATGGGTAGCAAGGGGGTGGTGCGTTTCCGGGTTTCGGATCAAGTCGAGCGAGGATCGAGAGTCGCTGAGCACCGCCGCGCAGTCGAAGCCTCTCAGGACAACCAGGTCCGTAGCCCTGGCTATCGCGAGCAGCTCCGCCTGAAAGACGGTACACATCGGCTCCAGCCTCATTCGCTTGGTCCGAATCTCGGACCCATCCCGCCAGTATGAATATGCCGCCCCGACCCCCTCATCCGATTTACTACCGTCTGTGTAAATCAGATGAGCGGGGAGCTGTAGCTGAGCCACAGTTTCGGGGAGCATATTCTCCAGACACTGATATTCAACATCTGGCTCACTGGCGGGGTGAGGGGCCTCCGTAAAGGCCCTACGCTCCTCCAGTTCGCGGGATTCCAGCTCAGCAATCGGACGTCCCCGTTTGCACTCAAACAGCCGGGCGACCTCCAACACTCGAAGATCGAGCGGGAGGAGACCCGACAGCGTGAGCGCTGCATTGAGCGACACCGTACGATGTGACTTGGCGATCTTCTGCGCAAAGCCCCTTTGGACGGTAGCAAAGGTTCTTTGCACAGAGATCTTCTCGGCGGCTTTCGCCCAGGAGCTAGCGCCGTACAGGATGGTGGGTTCGACCACCGCGGTGTATATCGTCCTGATGATCTCCGGACACAAGCCCCAATCCACTCGAGCCATCGCCGACAGCTTCCTATACAGGTTAGTTGCCTTGCAACAAGCATATGAAATATGCTTGTTGAAGGTCAACTTACTGTCGACGATGACTCCGAGGATCTTGAGCTCGGTCACCATCGAGATGTCAACGCCACCCATCTGCACGACCGGAGTGTCATATTTAAGCTTCCGCGTGACGACCATCGCCAGAGTCTTCTCGGCGGAGAAGCGTAGCTTATTCATGACACCCCACTCGTGCACACAGGCTAAAGCGGCATTGGCATCCCGCTGGATCCCGAGCGCCGTGTGCCCAGAGAACACCAGCACGATATCATCCGCGAACGCCTGCACGTACGCGCCCAGCGAATCCAGGTTGTCCAGTAGAGGGTCCAGCAGCATGTTCCAGAAGAGGGTTAGGTTAGGTTAGGTTAGGTTAGGTTAGGTTAGGTTAGGTTAGGTTAGGTTAGGTTAGGTTAGGTTAGGTTAGGTTAGGTTAGGTTAGGTTAGGTTAGGTTAGGTTAGGTTAGGTTAGGTTAGGTTAGGTTAGGTTAGGTTAGGTTAGGTTAGGTTAGGTTAGGTTAGGTTAGGTTAGGTTAGGTTAGGTTGGGGTGCAAGTCGAAGAGCCTCCTCGTGGCGCACCCTGGGCAACGCCAGCCCCAACTGCCCACCGCGTTCTGGTGGACTCTTGGGCCTGGCGGCTAATCTTCACACGGGGAAGGGCCAGGTTTCAGTCACCGATCATCTTTCAGATGGTCGGTGATGGGAACCTGGCCTATAGGGGTTTGCATGCATCCACTTCGGCTCTGATCAGCAGAGTGCTGTAAGTGGATGCATGCACGGGGCATACCGTAATCCCTTCGGGGACCGGGGACCGTCGGGGCATTTGCCCGGGTCAAGTGGAAGGAAAACCACGAATAAAACCCTCGCACACCGTAATCCCTAAGGGGACCGGTGACTGTCGGGGCATTTGCCCGAGTCGCGTGGAAGGAAAACCACTATAAAAACCCTTGAGGACCGCGGGTTTCTTTTTAGCCCGCGGTTTGGGGGCACCGTGGCGTTGGTCGTCTTGGCCGCGGTGCAAGGGGGTGGGTAGTTTTTAGGTTAGGCTTAAGTTAGGATTAGGTTTTTTATATAAAATATACAAAAATACAAAAAAAATCAAAAAAGCGAAAACCAAAAGAGAAAACTACAAAATTTGAAAAAATACAAAAAAATCTAATTAGTTTTAAGTTAGTTTGTAGATACCGAGCAGCGGGCGGTATAACCTGCACACGAGGCATCCGCTGGCCTTGGGAGGACTAAATCCCTCCCAGAAATAGCGGCCACATCGCCTTGGGAAAGCGATGTGCGTATTTTCCCACTTCGTAATATGGGAAAATGTCTATGAATGAGAATGCGATGTCGAGCGATCCGGCTGACCCCCGGCGTCCGCAGCTATCCGGGGCTGCGGATGTTAAATCTACGACCGAAGAGCGCGCAGGGGTGGGCGACCAGGCCCCTGCTGTCGCTTATGCTACTGGCAGCGTTTGCGAAGGCGAAGAGGTGGACGTCGAAGGAGGGCCGCATGAATCGCCTGCTCTAAAGTGGCTACCATGCGAGGCTCCTCCGACGAGAAGAGAGAGGTTGGAGCTGTTGAGAAGAGTGCTGCAGGTTGATGTCACCGACACCGCCGGAGGATCGTCGGAGTTGTCGGTGGCATCAAGCGAGGGGGCACGCACGCCGTCTGCCCAAAGTTGCGGTAGCAGGAAGGCCGCACGGAGGTGGGCAGACAGCGAATCTGAGCTAGAGGGTGCTGGGTCCGGCAGGTCGGACAAACCGGCACCCAAAATTATACGAACTGGACCTGGCGGGGGTGGCCCCAAACATTCGGTGGGGCTCTCCCAGGCCAGGAGACTATTAAAGGAAATGCCTTTGGACTCGGAGTCCTCGCTGTCGGACTCCGACATGGAATTACAACAGGCAGGACGGGACGACGAATGTGGTCCCCCTGTGCGGTCGGAGAAGGAATCCCGCCCAACCGGACGTGACGAGGATTGTGGGCCCCCTATGCCTTCGCCTTTGCCTTCGCCCCCTGTTCTTCAGTCAATGGCTGAGGAGGGGGCGGCGAGAATTGAGGGGGTCCTCAAAAAATCAAAAAACCTGAAGGGGACCTCCATAAAGGAGATCAGAGAGGCGTCACTAGTGATGATCCAAGCGGTCCGGTGGCTGGCCTCCAGAAAGGAAGACGACGAGATGCGTCGGCTCCGGGCCGACAACAGGCGCCTGCAAGGGCGGGTCGCGGTCCTAGACCAACAGGTGGCCGCTCTGCGCCAGGCCGTCTCCGAGAGGAGTAGCCCGCGCCCCAGACAGACACGGCCCCAGGAGCCAGTCCCGGAGCCGGTCCCGCAACCCGTTCCAAGTGGACTTACGCGGGACGATTTCGTGAGTGGTATGGAGGTCCTCCAGCGCGAGCTGATGAACCACGTTGGAAGTGTCATCAGCGCGCAGCTGGAGGGCCTCGAGAAAGACGGCCGCCTCTTGCCGGCTAAAACTCATCGCCCCTCGCTGGCGGCTGACAGGCGATCAAGCCAGCCCCCAGCGAGGGAGAGACGGAGTATGGACGAGACGGAGCCGGCGACACTTATGCCGCCGCCGGCTAACCCGCCTAAAAAGGCAAAAAAGGCCAGACAGGCGAAGACAAAGGCGCCGAAGGAACCGAGCGGACGCGGGGGAGCTGAGGCCAGTCCCGCGCCTGAGCCGGCTCGCGCAATGACCCAGGTCCCCGGGAGTTCCCGGGACGTGCAGCCCCTGGTGCTGGAGGGGGAGTCGTGGGCCACGGTGGCCAAGAAGAAGGGCAAGAAGAAGCCCGCCACCGCCCATGCCCCTGCCCCCACTCCAAGCCAGAAGTCAGGCCAGGAACCCGGCCAGAGGCCAGGCCAGAAGCAGAAAGGGCCAAAACCGGCGGGCCCCAGCAAGGCACCAAGGGTGCCAAAGAGTCCCGCCATTTTGGTGGCCCTCAAGCCGGAGGCCATACGCGAGGGCACCACCTATGTGGACATACTAAAGAAGGCGAAGGCGGCCATAAATCTGGCCGAGCTCGGGGTGGGTCTGGGCAAAATAAGGAGGTCCATGACGGGGGCCTCCCTCATGGAGCTCTCGAAGGAGACCTCCGCCTCCCAGGCTGACACCTTAGCAAAAAGGATGGCTGAGGTGCTTGGGGAGGTTGCCGAGGTGACCCGCCCCACCAAGATGGCGGCAGTCCGCGTAGGTGGGCTAGAAGAGTCCCTCACACCTGAGGACGTCAAGGGGGCCCTGGCCGAGTTGGCCAATTGCCCGCCCGACCAAATTCGGGTGGGCAGAATCGTGTCGGGAGCGAGGGGCATGGGCTCGGTCCGAGTCTCATGCCCCGTAGAGGCCGCAAAACAGCTGGCGGAGAGGGCTAAGGTGGACGTAGGCTGGAGCGTCGCCTCCATCCAACTGTTGGATCAGCGCCCAATGCGCTGTCGGAAGTGCATGGACACGGGGCATACTGCGGCGCTCTGCCCGTCCACCAAGGACCGGAGCAAGCAGTGCTTCCGCTGTGGCGAGGAGGGCCACTTCTCGATGGGCTGCACGGCCCCTGTAAAGTGCGCGCTTTGCACGGACAGGGGCCTACCCAGCGGCCATAAGATGGCCGGCTCCGCCTGTAAGGCGCCACCGGTCCGGGGCCGCCCCGCTTGGGGGCCGCAGGCTGCCGCCTCGGCGGCCGCCGCTAGGACGGGGGCACCGATGGACACTACTAATGCCAGGTAGGTCCATCGGTGTCCTCATTCCGCAGGGACGCCTCTCGCTGGCAACCATGGTCCAAACCATGGTTGAAAGCGAGAGTGCAGGGGAGGCTGCCTCCTCCAAGAAGGAGGCAGCGGAGAGGGAGCGGGAAGAGATTGCAAATTAGCAAACTATTCCCGCTCCCCTCCGGCGTAGACGGGCGGGGCGAAGAAGGCGGGGGACGAACCCCCATCTCCTCTCGCCCCGGAGTGTGACCAGCGTGTGTGGGTAGCCCCCGCACGCGCATTGCACAGCGGTCACCACGTCTGGGGATTACCTCGTTACCAGGTAATCCTCCATCGGCGCGGAAACCGGCTTAGCCGGAAAGCCCGGGGGTGACACGGGGCCAGTTGCCTTACAGGCAGATCCCGTGGCACTCCCAGCAGGGCAAGAGGGTAACCGGGTGGTTTTAGTGGGTATTCCCGGCTTCGGCTGGGCGAGTCCCACACACGCTCGTCGCCTAGCTAGCGACGGGTATGGTGCGTAAAGGCATTTCCACTCGAGAAAAAAAAAAAAAAAAAAAAAAAAAAAGGTTAGGTTAGGTTAGGTTAGGTTAGGTTAGGTTAGGTTAGGTTAGGTTAGGTTAGGTTAGGTTAGGTTAGGTTAGGTTAGGTTAGGTTAGGTTAGGTTGCCCTGGCCCTTCTCAAGGGCCAGGTGACAGAGGCGGTAGGAGTGGGGGATGGAGTGTTGGCTGTGTCATTCGACATTGCCAACGCCTTCAACTCCATCCCCCACTCCACCATCCTGGAGGCGCTCCGGTTCCACGGTGTGCCCCTTTATTTGCGGGGCCTCCTGGCCAGCTACTTGGAGGACCGTGCCGTCCTCCTCGTGGACGGGGCTGGCCAGGTCCGGCGGTATGGCGTGGAAACCGGCGTTCCACAGGGGTCCGTTCTAGGGCCTCTTCTGTGGAACGTCGGTTATGACTGGCTCCTGCGGGGAACTCTCCTACGAGGCACGAGTGTCATCTGCTACGCGGATGACACTCTCCTCACTTCCCGCGGGAGCACCTTCCGGGAGGCGGCCAGTTTGGCGTCGGCGGGCGGATCCTTAGTGGCGGGGAGGATCCGCCGCCTGGGCTTGAGGGTGGCGCTGCACAAAACGGAGGCCGTGTTCTTCCACGGCCCCCGGCAGCGCCCCCCACCCGACGCCCACATTTATGTGGCGGGGGTAAGGGTCGGGGTTGAGGCCCAGATCAAGTATCTGGGCCTCATTGTGGACAGCAGGCTGCGCTTCGGCCCGCATTTCAGCGGGCTGTCGACGCGCCTGCTGAAGGCTGCGGACGCCCTCTCATGGCTCATGCCGAACATGGGAGGGCCGAGCACGCGGTGCCGGCGTCTGTACGCCGGCATTCTGCGGAGCATGGCCCTTTACGGGGCCCCCATTTGGGCGGACTCCCTCAATAGGAGGGAGAACCTCACCGCCCTACGGGCGCCCCAAAGGGCCATCGCCCAGCGGGCAGCGCGGGCCTACCGCACGGTAGGCTTCGCTTCGGCATGCGCTCTGGCGAGCACCCCGCCTTGGGAGCTCGAGGCCTGGGTGCTCGCCAGAGTGTACGAGTGGACGGCGGGGCGCAGGGCGCTTGGCGAGCGTCCGGCCCCGGAGTTGAGGGAGGCCGTCCGCCGGGAGGCGAGGGACGCCATCGTCCAACATTGGACGCGCGACCTCGCCTCCGCGGTGTTCGGCCGTCGCACCCTCGACGCCATCGGGCCAGTCCTAAGGGACTGGCTCGACAGGCGTCACGGGTTCCTCTCCTTCCGTCTGGTGCAGGTGCTCTCCGGTCACGGCTGCTTCGGCAGGTACCTGCACCGGATAGGACGAGAGGAGACGCCGTCGTGCCACGGTTGCGGCGCGGCGGAGGACACGGCGGACCACACCCTCGCGGTGTGCCCGTCGTGGGCCGTGCCGCGCCGCGATCTTGTCGCGGCGGTAGGAGGGGACCTCTCGCTGCCCGCCGTCGTCAGAGCGATGGTGGGGAGCGAGGGGGCCTGGGCGGCGATGGCCTCCTTCTGCGAGGTCGTGATGTCGCAGAAGGAGGCCGCGGAGCGGGAGCGAGAGGAGGATCCCCTCGCTCCGGCGCTCCGTAGGCGGCGTAGGGGCAGGAGAAGGCGGGATTTCGCCCGCTTTCTCCCGCCCTGAGGTGAGCGGCGGGCGTGAGGCACGGGGGTGCCCGCGCCCGCCCTGCACCGCTCACCACGCGGGAGCCACGGCCCCTCTTTAAGAGGGGCAAATGAGGGCCCGCCTTCTTAGGCGGGTTTCGCCGGCGGGGGAGAGGTAGCTGAGGCTGAGCTAGTTTCCCACTCCCCCGCCACTATGGCGATGCCGGAGTTGCGCTGGGGTTTTTAGTGGGTATACCGGGAGGCTCTCTCCCGGGGAGTCCCACATACCCTGCCCGTCCCCCGACGGGTGGGGATGCGTAATTGACATTTTCCCCAGCGAGAACAAAAAAAAAAAAAAAAAAAAAAAAGGTTAGGTTAGGTTAGGTTAGGTTAGGTTAGGTTAGGTTAGGTTAGGTTGGGGTGCAAGTCGAAGAGCCTCCTCGTGGCGCACCCTGGGCAACGCCAGCCCCAACTGCCCACCGCGTTCTGGTGGACTCTTGGGCCTGGCGGCTAATCTTCACACGGGGAAGGGCAAGGTTTCAGTCACCGATCATCTTTAAGATGGTCGGTGATGGGAACCTGGCCTATAGGGGTTGCATGCATCCACTTCGGCTCTGATCAGCAGAGTGCTGTAAGTGGATGCATGCATGGGGCATACCGTAATCCCTTCGGGGACCGGGGACCGTCGGGGCATTTGCCCGGGTCAAGTGGAAGGAAAACCACGAATAAAACCCTCGCACACCGTAATCCCTAAGGGGACCGGTGACTGTCGGGGCATTTGCCCGGGTCGCGTGGAAGGAAAACCACTATAAAAACCCTTGAGGACCGCGGGTTTCTTCTTAGCCCGCGGTTTGGGGGCACCGTGGCGTTGGTCGTCTTGGCCGCGGTGCATGGGGTGGGTAGTCTTAGGTTAGCTTTAAGTTAGGATTAGGTTTTTATATAAAATATACTAAAAAATACAAAAAAAAAATCAAAAAAGCGAAAACCAAAGACAAAAATATAAAATTTGAAAAAACCCAAAAAAATCTAATTAGTTTAAGTTAGTTTTTAGATACCGAGCAGCGGGCGGTATAACCTGCACACGAGGCATCCGCTGGCCTTGGGAGGATTAAATCCCTCCCAGAAATAGCGGCCACATCGCCTTGGGAAAGCGATGTGAGTATCTTCCCAAAATCGTAAATGGGAAATGTCTAATGCGAAGAATACGATGTCGAGCGATCCGGCTGACCCCCGGCGTCCGCAGCTATCCGGGGCTGCGGATGTTAAATCTACGACCGAAGAGCGCGCAGGGGTGGGCGACCAGGCCCCTGCTGTCGCTGATGTTACTGGCAGCGTTTGCGAAGGCGAAGAGGTGGACGTCGAAGGAGGGCCGCATGAATCGCCTGCTCTAAAGTGGCTACCATGCGAGGCTCCTCCGACGAGAAGAGAGAGATTGGAGCTCTTGAGAAGAGTGCTGCAGGTTGATGTCACCGACACCGCCGGAGGATCGTCGGAGTTGTCGGTGGCATCAAGCGAGGGGGCACGCACGCCGTCTGCCCAAAGTTGCGGTAGCAGGAAGGCCGCACGGAGGTGGGCAGACAGCGAATCTGAGCTCGAGGGTGCTGGGCCCGGCAGGACGGACAAACCAGCACCCAAAATTTTACGAACTGGTCCTGGCAAGGGAGGTCCCCAACATTCGGTGGGGCTCTCCCAGGCCAGGAGGCTCTTAAAGGAGATGCCCCTAGACTCGGAGTCCTCGCTGTCGGACTCCGACATGGAATTACAACTAGCAGGACGGGACGACGAATGTGGTCCCCCTATGCGGTCGGATAAAGAATCCCGCCCAACCGGACGTGACGAGGATTGTGGGCCCCCTATGCCTTCGCCCCCTGTTCTTCAGTCAATGGCTGAGGAGGGGGCGGCGAGAATTGAGGGGGTCCTCAAAAAATCAAAAAATCTGAAGGGCACCTCTATAAAGGAGATCAGGGAGGCGACGCTGGTAATGATCCAGGCGGTCCGGTGGCTGGCCTCCAGAAAGGAGGACGAGGAGATGCGTCGGCTCCGGGCCGACAACAGGCGCCTGCAGGGGCGGGTCGCGGTCCTGGACCAACAGGTGGCCGCTCTGCGCCAGGCCGTCTCCGAGAGGAGTAGCCCGCGCCCCAGACAGACACGGCCCCAGGAGCCAGTCCCGGAGCCGGTCCCGCAACCCGTTCCCACGGGCCTTACGCGGGACGATTTTGTGAGTGGTATGGGGGTCCTCCAGCGCGAGCTGATGAACCACGTTGGCAGTGTCATCAGCGCGCAACTGGAGGGCCTCGAGAGGGACGGCCGCCTCTTGCCGGCTAAAACTCATCGTCCCTCACTGGCGGCTGACAGGCCATCGAGCCAGCCCCCAGCGAGGGAGAGACGGAGTATGGACGAGACGGAGCCGGCGACACTTATGCCGCCGCCGGCTAACCCGCCTAAAAAGACCAAAAAGGCGAAGAAAAAGGAGCCGAAGAGACCGAGGGGGACAGAGGCAGAGGCCAGACCTGCGCCTGAGCCGGCACGCGCAGAAAGTCAGGTCCCTGGGAGCTCCCGGGACGTACAGCCCCTGGTGCTGGAGGGGGAGTCCTGGGCCACGGTGACAAAGAAGGGGAAGAAGAAGGCCGCCACCGCCCCTGCTCCTACTCCAGGCCAGAAGACAGGCCAAAAGACAGGCCAGAAGACAGGCCAGGAACAAAAAGGGCCAAAACCGGCGGGCCCCAGCAAGGCACCAAGGGTGCCAAAGAGTCCCGCAATTGTGGTGACCCTAAAGCCTAAGGCTATAGAGGAGGGCACCACCTACGTGGACCTAATACGAAAGGCGAAGGCGGCCATCAATCTGGCCGAGCTCGGGGTGGGTCTGGGAAAAATAAGGAGGTCCATGACGGGGGCCTCCCTCATGGAGCTCTCGAAGGAGACCTCCGCCTCCCAGGCTGACACCTTGGCAAAAAGGATGGCTGAGGTGCTTGGGGAGGTTGCCGAGGTGACCCGCCCCACCAAGATGGCGGCGGTCCGCGTAGGTGGGCTGGAAGAGTCGCTCACATCTGAGGACGTCAAGGGGGCCCTGGCCGAGTTGGTCAATTGCCCGCCCGACCAAATTCGGGTGGGCACAATTGTGTCGGGAGCGAGGGGCATGGGCTCGGTCCGAGTCTCATGCCCCGTAGAGGCCGCAAAACAGCTGGCGGAGAGGGGTAAGGTGGACGTCGGCTGGAGCGCCGCCTCCATCCAACTGTTGGATCAGCGCCCAATGCGCTGTCGGAAGTGCATGGACACGGGGCATACTGCGGCGCTCTGCCCGTCCACCAAGGACCGGAGCAAGCAGTGCTTCCGCTGTGGCGAGGAGGGCCACTTCTCGATGGGCTGCACGGCCCCTGTAAAGTGCGCGCTTTGCACGGACAGGGGCCTACCCAGCGGCCATAAGATGGCCGGCTCCGCCTGTAAGGCGCCACCGGTCCGGGGCCGCCCCGCTTGGGGGCCGCAGGCTGCCGCCTCGGCGGCCGCCGCTAGGACGGGGGCACCGATGGACACTACTAATGCCAGGTAGGTCCATCGGTGTCCTCATTCCGCAGGGACGCCTCTCGCTGGCAACCATGGTCCAAACCATGGTTGAAAGCGAGAGTGCAGGGGAGGCTGCCTCCTCCAAGAAGGAGGCAGCGGAGAGGGAGCGGGAAGAGATTGCCAATTAGCAAACTATTCCCGCTCCCCTCCGGCGTAGACGGGCGGGGCGAAGAAGGCGGGGGACGAACCCCCATCTCCTCTCGCCCCGGAGTGTGACCAGCGTGTGTGGGTAGCCCCCACACGCGCATTGCACAGCGGTCACCACGTCTGGGGATTACCTCGTTACCAGGTGATCCTCCATCGGCGCGGAAACCGGCTTAGCCGGAAAGCCCGGGGGTGACACGGGGCCAGTTGCCTTACAGGCAGATCCCGTGGCACTCCCAGCAGGGCAAGAGGGTAACCGGGTGGTTTTAGTGGGTATTCCCGGCTTCGGCTGGGCGAGTCCCACACACGCTCGTCGCCTAGCTAGCGACGGGTATGGTGCGTAAAGGCATTTCCACTCGAAAAAAAAAAAAAAAAAAAAAAAAAAAAAAAAAAAAAAAAAAAAAAAAAAAAAAAAAAAAAAAAAAAAGGTTAGGTTAGGTTAGGTTAGGTTAGGTTAGGTTAGGTTAGGTTAGGTTAGGTTAGGTTAGGTTAGGTTAGGTTAGGTTAGGTTGGGGTGCAAGTCGAAGAGCCTCCTCGTGGCGCACCCTGGGCAACGCCAGCCCCAACTGCCCACCGCGTTCTGGTGGACTCTTGGGCCTGGCGGCTAATCTTCACACGGGGAAGGGCCAGGTTTCAGTCACCGATCATCTTTAAGATGGTCGGTGATGGGAACCTGGCCTATAGGGGTTTGCATTCATCCACTTCGGCTCTGATCAGCAGAGTGCTGTAAGTGGATGCATGCATGGGGCATACCGTAATCCCTTCGGGGACCGGGGACCGTCGGGGCATTTGCCCGGGTCAAGTGGAAGGAAAACCACGAATAAAACCCTCGAACACCGTAATCCCTAAGGGGACCGGTGACTGTCGGGGCATTTGCCCGGGTCGCGTGGAAGGAAAACCACTATAAAAACCCTTGAGGACCGCGGGTTTCTTTTTAGCCCGCGGTTTGGGGGCACCGTGGCGTTGGTCGTCTTGGCCGCGGTGCAAGGGGGTGGGTAGTTTTAGGTTAGGCTTAAGTTAGGATTAGGTTTTTATATAAAATATACACAAAAATACAAAAAAATCAAAAAAGCGAAAACCAAAAGAGAAAACTACAAAATTTGAAAAAATACAAAAAAATCTAATTAGTCTTAAGTTAGTTGTAGATACCGAGCAGCGGGCGGTATAACCTGCACAGAAGGCATCCGCTGGCCTTGGGAGGATTAAATCCCTCCCAGAAATAGCGGCCACATCGCCTTGGGAAAGCGATGTGAGTATTTCCCATATCGTAATATGGAAATGTCGAATATAGAGAATGCGATGTCGAGCGATCCGGCTGACCCCCGGCGTCCGCAGCTATCCGGGGCTGCGGATGTTAAATCTACGACCGATGAGCGCGCAGGGGTGGGCGACCAGGCCCCTGCTGTCGCTGATGTTACTGGCAGCGATTATGATTGCGAAGAGGTGGAAGTCGAGGTAGGGTCGCGGGGATCTCCCCCAAAGTGGCTACCACGCGAGCCTCCTCCGACGAGAAGAGAGAGATTGGAGCTCTTGAGAAGAGTGCTGCAGGTTGATGTCACCGACACCGCCGGAGGATCGTCGGAGTTGTCGGTGGCATCAAGCGAGGGGGCACGCACGCCGTCTGCCCAAAGTTGCGGTAGCAGGAAGGCCGCACGGAGGTGGGCAGACAGCGAATCTGAGCTCGAGGGTGCTGGGCCCGGCAGGACGGACAAACCAGCACCCAAAATTTTACGAACTGGTCCTGGCAAGGGAGGTCCCCAACATTCGGTGGGGCTCTCCCAGGCCAGGAGGCTCTTAAAGGAGATGCCCCTAGACTCGGAGTCCTCGCTGTCGGACTCCGACATGGAATTACAACTAGCAGGACGGGACGACGAATGTGGTCCCCCTATGCGGTCGGATAAAGAATCCCGCCCAACCGGACGTGACGAGGATTGTGGGCCCCCTATGCCTTCGCCCCCTGTTCTTCAGTCAATGGCTGAGGAGGGGGCGGCGAGAATTGAGGGGGTCCTCAAAAAATCCAAAAACTTAAAGGGAACCTCCATAAAGGAGATCAGGGAGGCGTCACTGGTGATGATCCAGGCGGTCCGGTGGCTGGCCTCCAGAAAGGAGGACGAGGAGATGCGTCGGCTCCGGGCCGACAACAGGCGCCTGCAAGGGCGGGTCGCGGTCCTAGACCAACAGGTGGCCGCTCTGCGCCAGGCCGTATCCGAGAGGAGTAGCCCGCGCCCCAGACAGACACGGCCCCAGGAGCCAGTCCCGGAGCCGGTCCCGCAACCCGTTCCCACGGGCCTTACGCGGGACGATTTTGTGAGTGGTATGGGGGTCCTCCAGCGCGAGCTGATGAACCACGTTGGCAGTGTCATCAGCGCGCAACTGGAGGGCCTCGAGAGGGACGGCCGCCTCTTGCCGCCCAAAACTCATCGTCCCTCGCTGGCGGCTGACAGTCAATCGAGCCAGCCCCCAGCGAGGGAGAGAAGAAGTATGGACGAGACCGAGCCGGCGACACTGATGCCGCCGCCGGCTAACCCGCCTAAAAAGGCCAGACAGGCAAAGAAGAAGAAGGAGCCGAAGGGACCGAGCGGGGCAGAGGCCAGACCTGCCCCTGAGCCAACACGCTCCAAAGAACAGGTCGCCGGAGGCTCCAATGTCGTGCAGCCTCTGGTGATGGAAGGCGAGTCGTGGGCCACGGTGGCCAAGAAGAAGAAGGGGAAGAAGAAGGCCACCACCGCCCCTGCCCCTGCCCCCACTCCGGGTCAGTCAGCCCAGGAACCTGGCCAGAGGCCAGGTCAGAAAAAGAAAGGGCCCAATCCAGCGGGCCCCAACAAGGCACCAAGGGTGCCAAAAAGTCCCGCGATTGTGGTGACCCTCAAGCCTAAGGCTGTAGAGGAGGGCACCACCTACGTTGACGTAATACGCAAGGCGAAGGCGGCCATCAATCTGGCCGAGTTCGGGGTGGGTCTGGGCAAAATAAGGAGGTCCATGACGGGGGCCTCCCTCATGGAGCTCTCGAAGGAGACCTCCGCCTCCCAGGCTGACACCTTGGCAAAAAGGATGGCTGAGGTGCTTGGGGAGGTTGCCGAGGTGACCCGCCCCACCAAGATGGCGGCAGTCCGTGTGGGGGGGCTAGAAGAGTCCCTCACACCAGAGGACGTGAAGGGGGTTCTGGCCGAGTTGGCCAATTGCCCGCCCGACCAAATTCGGGTGGGCACAATTGTGTCGGGAGCGAGGGGCATGGGATCAGTCCGAGTCTCATGCCCCGTAGAGGCCGCAAAACGGCTGGCGGAGCGGGGGAAAGTGGACGTAGGCTGGAGCGCCGCCACCATCCACCTGTTGGATCAGCGCCCAATGCGCTGTCGAAAGTGCATGGACACGGGGCACACTGCGGCGCTCTGCCCGTCCACCAAGGACCGCAGCAAGCAGTGCTTCCGCTGTGGCCAGGAGGGCCACTTCTCGATGGGCTGCACGGCCCCTGTCAAATGCGCGCTTTGCACGGACAGGGGCCTACCCAGCGGCCATAAGATGGCCGGCTCCGCCTGTAAGGCGCCACCGGTCCGGGGCCGCCCCGCTTGGGGGCCGCAGGCTGCCGCCTCGGCGGCCGCCGCTAGGACGGGGGCACCGATGGACACTACTAATGCCACGTAGGTCCATCGGTGTCCTCATTCCGAAGGGACGCCTCTCGCTGGCAACCATGGTCCAAACCATGGTTGAAAGCGAGAGTGCAGGGGAGGCTGCCTCCTCCAAGAAGGAGGCAGCGGAGAGGGAGCGGGAAGAGATTGCCAATTAGCAAACTATTCCCGCTCCCCTCCGGCGTAGACGGGCGGGGCGAAGAAGGCGGGGGACGAACCCTCATCTCCTCTCGCCCCGGAGTGTGACCAGCGTGTGTGGGTAGCTCCCGCACGCGCATTGCACAGCGGTCACCACGTCTGGGGATTACCTCGTTACCAGGTAATCCTCCATCGGCGCGGAAACCGGCTTAGCCGGAAAGCCCGGGGGTGACACGGGGCCAGTTGCCTTACAGGCAGATCCCGTGGCACTCCCTGCAGGGCAAGAGGGTAACCGGGTGGTTTTAGTGGGTATTCCCGGCTTCGGCCGGGCGAGTCCCACACACGCTCGTCGCCTAGCTAGCGACGGGTATGGTGCGTAAAGGCATTTCCACTCGAGAAAAAAAAAAAAAAAAAAAAAAAAAAAAAAAAAAAAAAAAAAAAAAAAAAAAAAAAAAAAAAAAAAGGTTAGGTTAGGTTAGGTTAGGTTAGGTTAGGTTAGGTTAGGTTAGGTTAGGTTAGGTTAGGTTAGGTTAGGTTAGGTTAGGTTAGGTTAGGTTAGGTTAGGTTAGGTTAGGTTAGGTTAGGTTAGGTTAGGTTAGGTTAGGTTAGGTTAGGTTAGG